>OY821519.1:178797940-179067940 GCA_963682025.1 Cordilura impudica
TTTTACATTTTACATTTTACATTTTACATTTTACATTTTACATTTTACATTTTACATTTTACATTTTACATTTTACATTTTACATTTTACATTTTACATTTTACATTTTACATTTTACATTTTACATTTTACATTTTACATTTTACATTTTACATTTTACATTTTACATTTTACATTTTACATTTTACATTTTACATTTTACATTTTACATTTTACATTTTACATTTTACATTTTACATTTTACATTTTACATTTTACATTTTACATTTTACATTTTACATTTTACATTTTACATTTTACATTTTACATTTTACATTTTACATTTTACATTTTACATTTTACATTTTACATTTTACATTTTACATTTTACATTTTACATTTTACATTTTACATTTTACATTTTACATTTTACATTTTACATTTTACATTTTACATTTTACATTTTACATTTTACATTTTACATTTTACATTTTACATTTTACATTTTACATTTTACATTTTACATTTTACATTTTACATTTTACATTTTACATTTTACATTTTACATTTTACATTTTACATTTTACATTTTACATTTTACATTTTACATTTTACATTTTACATTTTACATTTTACATTTTACATTTTACATTTTACATTTTACATTTTACATTTTACATTTTACATTTTACATTTTACATTTTACATTTTACATTTTACATTTTACATTTTACATTTTACATTTTACATTTTACATTTTACATTTTACATTTTACATTTTACATTTTACATTTTACATTTTACATTTTACATTTTACATTTTACATTTTACATTTTACATTTTACATTTTACATTTTACATTTTACATTTTACATTTTACATTTTACATTTTACATTTTACATTTTACATTTTACATTTTACATTTTACATTTTACATTTTACATTTCTATTTTACATTTTACATTTTACATTTTACATTTTACATTTTACATTTTACATTTTACATTTTACATTTTACATTTTACATTTTACATTTTACATTTTACATTTTACATTTTACATTTTACATTTTACATTTTACATTTTACATTTTACATTTTACATTTTACATTTTACATTTTACATTTTACATTTTACATTTTACATTTTACATTTTACATTTTACATTTTACATTTTACATTTTACATTTTACATTTTACATTTTACATTTTACATTTTACATTTTACATTTTACATTTTACATTTTACATTTTACATTTTACATTTTACATTTTACATTTTACATTTTACATTTTACATTTTACATTTTACATTTTACATTTTACATTTTACATTTTACATTTTACATTTTACATTTTACATTTTACATTTTACATTTTACATTTTACATTTTACATTTTACATTTTACATTTTACATTTTACATTTTACATTTTACATTTTACATTTTACATTTTACATTTTACATTTTACATTTTACATTTTACATTTTACATTTTACATTTTACATTTTACATTTTACATTTTACATTTTACATTTTACATTTTACATTTTACATTTTACATTTTACATTTTACATTTTACATTTTACATTTTACATTTTACATTTTACATTTTACATTTTACATTTTACATTTTACATTTTACATTTTACATTTTACATTTTACATTTTACATTTTACATTTTACATTTTACATTTTACATTTTACATTTTACATTTTACATTTTACATTTTACATTTTACATTTTACATTTTACATTTTACATTTTACATTTTACATTTTACATTTTACATTTTACATTTTACATTTTACATTTTACATTTTACATTTTACATTTTACATTTTACATTTTACATTTTACATTTTACATTTTACATTTTACATTTTACATTTTACATTTTACATTTTACATTTTACATTTTACATTTTACATTTTACATTTTACATTTTACATTTTACATTTTACATTTTACATTTTACATTTTACATTTTACATTTTACATTTTACATTTTACATTTTACATTTTACATTTTACATTTTACATTTTACATTTTACATTTTACATTTTACATTTTACATTTTACATTTTACATTTTACATTTTACATTTTACATTTTACATTTTACATTTTACATTTTACATTTTACATTTTACATTTTACATTTTACATTTTACATTTTACATTTTACATTTTACATTTTACATTTTACATTTTACATTTTACATTTTACATTTTACATTTTACATTTTACATTTTACATTTTACATTTTACATTTTACATTTTACATTTTACATTTTACATTTTACATTTTACATTTTACATTTTACATTTTACATTTTACATTTTACATTTTACATTTTACATTTTACATTTTACATTTTACATTTTACATTTTACATTTTACATTTTACATTTTACATTTTACATTTTACATTTTACATTTTACATTTTACATTTTACATTTTACATTTTACATTTTACATTTTACATTTTACATTTTACATTTTACATTTTACATTTTACATTTTACATTTTACATTTTACATTTTACATTTTACATTTTACATTTTACATTTTACATTTTACATTTTACATTTTACATTTTACATTTTACATTTTACATTTTACATTTTACATTTTACATTTTACATTTTACATTTTACATTTTACATTTTACATTTTACATTTTACATTTTACATTTTACATTTTACATTTTACATTTTACATTTTACATTTTACATTTTACATTTTACATTTTACATTTTACATTTTACATTTTACATTTTACATTTTACATTTTACATTTTACATTTTACATTTTACATTTTACATTTTACATTTTACATTTTACATTTTACATTTTACATTTTACATTTTACATTTTACATTTTACATTTTACATTTTACATTTTACATTTTACATTTTACATTTTACATTTTACATTTTACATTTTACATTTTACATTTTACATTTTACATTTTACATTTTACATTTTACATTTTACATTTTACATTTTACATTTTACATTTTACATTTTACATTTTACATTTTACATTTTACATTTTACATTTTACATTTTACATTTTACATTTTACATTTTACATTTTACATTTTACATTTTACATTTTACATTTTACATTTTACATTTTACATTTTACATTTTACATTTTACATTTTACATTTTACATTTTACATTTTACATTTTACATTTTACATTTTACATTTTACATTTTACATTTTACATTTTACATTTTACATTTTACATTTTACATTTTACATTTTACATTTTACATTTTACATTTTACATTTTACATTTTACATTTTACATTTTACATTTTACATTTTACATTTTACATTTTACATTTTACATTTTACATTTTACATTTTACATTTTACATTTTACATTTTACATTTTACATTTTACATTTTACATTTTACATTTTACATTTTACATTTTACATTTTACATTTTACATTTTACATTTTACATTTTACATTTTACATTTTACATTTTACATTTTACATTTTACATTTTACATTTTACATTTTACATTTTACATTTTACATTTTACATTTTACATTTTACATTTTACATTTTACATTTTACATTTTACATTTTACATTTTACATTTTACATTTTACATTTTACATTTTACATTTTACATTTTACATTTTACATTTTACATTTTACATTTTACATTTTACATTTTACATTTTACATTTTACATTTTACATTTTACATTTTACATTTTACATTTTACATTTTACATTTTACATTTTACATTTTACATTTTACATTTTACATTTTACATTTTACATTTTACATTTTACATTTTACATTTTACATTTTACATTTTACATTTTACATTTTACATTTTACATTTTACATTTTACATTTTACATTTTACATTTTACATTTTACATTTTACATTTTACATTTTACATTTTACATTTTACATTTTACATTTTACATTTTACATTTTACATTTTACATTTTACATTTTACATTTTACATTTTACATTTTACATTTACATTTTACATTTTACATTTTACATTTTACATTTTACATTTTACATTTTACATTTTACATTTTACATTTTACATTTTACATTTTACATTTTACATTTTACATTTTACATTTTACATTTTACATTTTACATTTTACATTTTACATTTTACATTTTACATTTTACATTTTACATTTTACATTTTACATTTTACATTTTACATTTTACATTTTACATTTTACATTTTACATTTTACATTTTACATTTTACATTTTACATTTTACATTTTACATTTTACATTTTACATTTTACATTTTACATTTTACATTTTACATTTTACATTTTACATTTTACATTTTACATTTTACATTTTACATTTTACATTTTACATTTTACATTTTACATTTTACATTTTACATTTTACATTTTACATTTTACATTTTACATTTTACATTTTACATTTTACATTTTACATTTTACATTTTACATTTTACATTTTACATTTTACATTTTACATTTTACATTTTACATTTTACATTTTACATTTTACATTTTACATTTTACATTTTACATTTTACATTTTACATTTACATTTTACATTTTACATTTTACATTTTACATTTTACATTTTACATTTTACATTTTACATTTTACATTTTACATTTTACATTTTACATTTTACATTTTACATTTTACATTTACATTTTACATTTTACATTTTACATTTTACATTTTACATTTTACATTTTACATTTTACATTTTACATTTTACATTTTACATTTTACATTTTACATTTTACATTTTACATTTTACATTTTACATTTTACATTTTACATTTTACATTTTACATTTTACATTTTACATTTTACATTTTACATTTTACATTTTACATTTTACATTTTACATTTTACATTTTACATTTTACATTTACATTTTACATTTTACATTTTACATTTTACATTTTACATTTTACATTTTACATTTTACATTTTACATTTTACATTTACATTTTACATTTTACATTTTACATTTTACATTTTACATTTTACATTTTACATTTTACATTTTACATTTTACATTTTACATTTTACATTTTACATTTTACATTTTACATTTTACATTTTACATTTTACATTTTACATTTTACATTTTACATTTTACATTTTACATTTTACATTTTACATTTTACATTTTACATTTTACATTTTACATTTTACATTTTACATTTTACATTTTACATTTTACATTTTACATTTTACATTTTACATTTACATTTTACATTTTACATTTTACATTTTACATTTTACATTTTACATTTTACATTTTACATTTTACATTTTACATTTTACATTTTACATTTTACATTTTACATTTTACATTTTACATTTTACATTTTACATTTTACATTTTATATTTTACATTTTACATTTTACATTTTACATTTTACATTTTACATTTTACATTTTACATTTTACATTTTACATTTTACATTTTACATTTTACATTTTACATTTTACATTTTACATTTTACATTTTACATTTTACATTTTACATTTTACATTTTACATTTTACATTTTACATTTTACATTTTACATTTTACATTTTACATTTTACATTTTACATTTTACATTTTACATTTTACATTTTACATTTTACATTTTACATTTTACATTTTACATTTACATTTTACATTTTACATTTTACATTTTACATTTTACATTTTACATTTTACATTTTACATTTTACATTTTACATTTTACATTTTACATTTTACATTTTACATTTTACATTTTACATTTTACATTTTCCATTTTCCATTTTCTGTTTTTCATTTTCCATTTTCCATTTTTCATTTTTATTAGTTTTCATTTTTTCTTTCATATTGGCTATTTTTTTTTTTATTATAACGTGATAACGATAAAAAAATATGTGGCAATACTACTAACATGAGCTATGTTATTGTGTTCTTGGTATTGTTAATAGATGTATATGCATTGTGGCATTTTTTTATGTTGTTGTACAATTATAATGTTCAACCACTAAACTGTTACAACAAACACACTGGGTTTTATGTTTTTTTTTTAGAGTTATTTACATGTTTTTGCTCGTATGTAATCACGATGATTTCCGATTTAGCCAATTTTCAATATCAACCTGCTGGGAATTATGGCAAATGATATTATTGTAGCCTTAACCAGGTAGATGGCTTTTTTTGTGAATGAGCGTGATTTCAACAGACAGACGGACAGACGGACATCGTTATATCGACTCGAGCTGTGATAAGGATCAAGAATATATATACTTTATGGGGTCGGAAATTAGTTTTTCGATGCGTTACAAACGGAATGACAAACCTATATATACCCTCTGCCTCTGACTTGTGGAGGGTATAAAAAAATCATGTATTTATTTAAAGAAGAACACAACAAAAACTTTTGATGTTGTATTTTTTATGTGTATAATATTTATATATACATACATATATTAAATAAAAAAATATATATAATATATATAATAAATATCAATATTCTGGAATTTTTATAACACGGTGTCTCGACTAGCTCTAATTCATGGCAATGTTCATGTTCAAGTCAGAGAAATATAATAACGTCAAAACACGAAGTGGGCAAATTATGTCAAGACATATCATTTCCAAAATGTCTTTGAACTGTAAACACTTAAATTTGTGTCCAATTTCCTCCCACGGTTTTTTTTTTAAATCCGTTTTTTATAGTTTTCACTTATGTAGTTCCATAGACACTCATATTCGCGATACATATTAATGAAATTATTAATTTGGCTTTTATTTGATTTAAGTTGCGCCATTTTAAAATACTTAGACGTCAAAATCGAATGAAACTTCAAATTAATGGCAGGGTTTAATGCAGAATTTCTGTCATTTCGGCACTAGCGGTCTCCACTAGCCATTGGCTTGTTCACTGCCATGAATTATAGCTAGTCGAGACACCATGTAACATCGCAAGTTTTGCAAATATCGAAATACTTTAAATAATATATATATAATATAATATACATATAAAAAGCATTTAGAACATTACTGAACGTAACCGGAACGTCCCAACGCTTTTCATGTAACTAAAAAATAGCTGACACGTTACGTTACTGTTACGTGTGGTTAACTAGGCCTTAAGTTAGTTCTATCATTATTGCTTGCTGCCACTAATGATGAATAATGTTACCCTGTTAAAAACGTAATGCAAATTTACTGGATTACTATAAAATTGCAATTAAGGTTTTAACTTGTTAAATGTATTATTATGATTTATTTCTTGAAATGCGCATATAAAAACGGAAGTTTGTTAATTATAGAGCATAAATATTATTAAAATAATACTAAAATGTGCATATATGATGAACTCGGTAAGTCTATTTTGTAAACACAACAAGAAGTTAATATGCCGAACTTATGGTAATATTTGTAAAAGAATTATGGAAAAACGTATGGTTTTTGTTTATTATTAAAAAAGTAATATTTATTTATTAGCTAAAAAAAAGTAATATAAAATGCATTGATGTTGATTTTGTAGTATTTTGGTGTTGTATTTTTTCTGTGTAATATTTACATATACATAATACATATATTAAACAATAAAATAATATACATATGTTCTATACATGTATATCCATAATAATCGCATGTTAGAAATAAATTGGTATATATAATATTTTGTTTAAGGGAAAATACATTTCTTTTGCATTAACTAACAGAGTTTCAATTCATTTTGAGCAGTGTGACTATGCCACAGTAGATGGCGCCACAATTTTTGTTCTAATTAGCTTTGCAATAGTTGTCTCTATTTTAAAATGAATGTCAACAGTTCTACATATTTATATCAAATTATTATTCTGCTTTACCTACAAAATATCTGATTGCGATTATATATAATTTTTAAAAATTGTTTATAATTACTAAAGCATTATTTTTCACATAAATACAAAATTGCACCTTTTAAATTAGAAAATATCAATTGAATTTCAGAAAATCATGTTAAAACGTCGGAAATAATAACTTGAAATTTGAATTTTAAAAATATAAATTTTATTCTTTAAACACAAATTGAAATTCAACATGTAAGAGTGTTAAATTCGGCTGTGCCGAATCTTTGATACCCTCCACCTCGATTTGAGTCTTGATAATAAATGTAAACAAAACATTAGAAAAAGTAAACAATTTGTTAAACTTAATACCAAATTATTTCAGCAAATTCTTTGGGTTGGTTTTCGTCTTTTCTATTATTTCGGATTTATTTCGGTGTTTGCTTTTTGGTCATCGTGGTTGCTGATCGGCATGCATTTAGGTTATATACCTATATGCATGCGTTTCCGGTTATATGACATAACTTCTTGTTTAATTTAGTTTTTGCTAATTAAATAGCTCGCCCTAACCTCCATTGCAAAGGTAATGGTTGTGTAGGGTGGCTATATGCATTAAATCGTGCTAATTGGAGATGGCTGTATAGTTTCTTTTAACTGGCCAAATATTTCTTCATTGCGGCCATATAGGTCGGAAGGAGTAACAAAATAATAACCAAAAAGAAAAAAAGCTCTCTCAACTTTTTTTTAAAACATTGCCATATTTTGAAAACATAGAGAATAAATTTATAATAATAAATAATCAAATTAGGGATGCCAAACGCAAAAAACCAAAAGTCCCAAACATTTTAAATAAAATAATTTAATGTTATCTTTATTTTCTGAAAAACTTCAAATTTTCATCCAAAAAAAATTGTGAAAATTTATATATAAAAAATAACATTCTCATCAAATTACGTTTACTTATGTAACTATTTTTATGTTCGCAATTCTTAAATATCATTTGACGTTTTCTAAAATTCATTGAATTTAAATTAATGTTTTCTGTAGTGCGATTCTGTAAATTTCAACGATCCGACAATCGCAAAATATATCGACAGCTATTGTTGTTTGCACTAAGGATTAATTGATTCACTAAGTACATACATCTTAACGACAGTCGACAAATCTATTTTTCTATTTATTTAAATTGTAAACGAGTGGCATCTCTGTCAAAATAAGCGAAAAACACAAAGAAGAATAGAAGACAACAAATTACCTCGTGTTTGACAGGGTGATTTTATGTTTATGTTTAATATCTTTATTTTTTACTAATATTTCTGTGTATTTATTTGAAAATGAAATAATGAATTGAATATGCTATTTAATTTTTTTATTTATATAAAAAAGTTTTTTAATTAAAGCAAAATATTTTCACTATTTTATGATTTTTATTTATGTTTGACGACATTTCAACCTAAAAATTGAAGTTTTTATCGATTGAATAAACAACACAAAAATGGTTGTCGTTTGGTAACAACAACAGCTGACTTTAACAATAGCGAATATCGTTTAATCGTTTACTGATAATTTTGCAATTTTCTTTTTTTAACGATTCGACTATCGTTAAAAGAAGTTACTGAATCGCGGTACTGAAAAGTTATTAATATCTCCTGAATGGCAATATTTTTTTTAAATGTAAACATTTTTAAATGTAAACATATTTGCTGTTTTTTTTTTTTGGAATTTCAATTTGTGTTTAACGAATAAAATTTACATATTAAAGATGCAATTGATGTCTTCTAAATTTAAAATTATAATTTCCGAACGTTTTGATATGATTTTCTGAAACTCAATTAATTGTAATATATAATTGGAAATTTATAATTCCATAATAATTCATAAATTTGAATGGAAAATTTAAAAAGTGCAATTGGGTATTTATGTGAATAATAATGCTTTAGTAATTATAAACAATTTTTAAAAATTAGATGTAATCGCAATCAGATATTTTGTAGGTAAAGCAGAATAATAATTCTATATAACTATGTAGAACTGTTTTGAAAGCAAAAAACTCATTGATGAACTCGGTAACTCTATTTTGTAAAGACAACAAAAAGTTAATATGCCAAACTTATGTTCATAATTGTAAAAGAATAATGAAAAAACGTATGAAATAGAAGACCAGCCCGTTTATACTCTTAACATTGTTCTGTATGATATCCAGTTGAAAATATTAACATTCATGTTAAAATAGAAATAACTATTGCAAAGCTAATTAGAACAAAAATTGTAGCGCCATCTACTCTGGCATAGTCACGCTGAGCAAAATGAAGTGACACTCTGTTAATGCAAAAGAAATGTATTTTCCCCACAACAAAATATTGCAGAATTTTATATAAATAAAATAATATGCCGACTTATTTCTAACATGCAGTTGTTATGGATAGACATATATAATATATGTATGTATATTTTTTGTATTATTTAATATGTTTATATAAATTTATAAATAAATTTATACATACAATTTTTTTTTTCCTATATTTACATTGTTTTTTTTTTTTTTAATTAACAACTAGGTATTTTAGCATTATTTGCTTTAGATGTTGGTGAATTTTTACTCCCTTTGTATTAACTCGTGTCTGCTTGTCGAAAAAATTTTGGATCGATTTTAACCAATTTCCCGTAAGCCATTCGATCTGAAATTTTGCAGGCAGGCTCGTGGTAATAGCAGAAATGATCTAACAAATTTTTAGAGTGATGCCAAAACAATGGAAACTTTCAAATTTTTCTACCAGAGTTAATAAAAAAATGTACAAAGGGTTAGTTTTTATTATATTATTACCACAACGACCACAAAAACAACAAGTCCAGCTATGACAACAACACAACATTTCGAATAACAACAAGAACAATATAGAAACATCATTTTTTCATTTTTTTTTACTTTTTAAGAGATTTCCCTGGACTTGTTCCACCCATTTTAACGATTTTTAGAACAAAAATCTTCCCATGGATTTGTTGAATCATTCTCACTAAAAATGATCACTATAGCTGCACTATTCAGGGCGTGATCGTGACAAGAACAACATAGAAAATTATATTATTTCAAGACTTTTTTTAGTTCTTCATTCAAATCTCGGGCCCTAATCGACCGATTTGGACGATTTTAAATAGCAAACTTTTCAGGATGTTAGTGAATTGTTTTTTATGTCAACGAGCACCCTAGCTGCCCGATTGATGCCGTCATCGTGATTACCACAGACGGACAGACAGACAGACGGACATCGCTATATCAACTCCGGTTGTTATAAGGATCACAAATATCTATATTTTATGGGGTCCAAAATTTTTTTTCTAATTATTACAAACGGAATGACAAACTTATATATACCCTCTGCACACTGGAGTGTAGGGTATAAAAAACACATTTAAAAATGTTTACATTTAAAAAAATATTGCCGTTCAGGAGACATCTATAGCATTTCAGGATAATGCCTGGTTTTCACTATGTCATATAAACTGACAACAAACAATTGCCTCAACTGACATCTTGTAATTTTCTATTCAGTACGTTTACATTACATCTTATAAACGAACAAAAAATCCGGCTGTCAAATACAAACAAATTGCCAACAATTTTATTTTAGATGTCAAATGTTGACAGGGGTTGTAAATGACATGACATTAAACACCGTTTTCATACAACTGACAATAATTGACAACAATTGCCATTGAAAATGACATAATGAGAACCAGGCATAAGAAAACATTAATTTAAATTCAATGAAGTTTAGAAAACCTCAAATGATATTTAAGATTCCGAACATAAAAATTGTTACATAAATAAAGCGCAATTTGCTGGGAATGTTATTTGTATATTATTTTTCACAATTTTTGTGAATGAAAATTATAAGTTTGTCAGAAAATAAAGATAACAAATTATCTTATTTTAAATTTTTGGGATATTTGGTTTTTGCGTTTGGCATCCCTCATCCTTCATGATGACTACAAAATTTGACTTCATGGTAGGCAAAGTAAAACCCAAAAAATTTAAGTTCGATAATAATTCCCAGGTAGTAGTATTTGGAGTCAATAAATAAAAATATATTTTATTAACATAATTTAATTCAAAATCGAAAGGCATCACTGGGTTAGATTTTGTATTGTATTGTATTATTTTGTGTTACCACAAAATTTAATAGAGAAAACTCCCTTTTAATTGTAAAAAAAATTTATTTTCCAAATATGGCAATATTTTAACAAAAAAAAAAAATTGGAAAATTGGAAACGCATGCATATAGCTATATAACCTTAATGTATGCCGATCAGCAACCACGATGACCAAAAAGCAAACACCGAAACGTGTTTTATTTTATCCGAAACAATAGAAAAGACGATAACGATCTTTCCTCGTTGGAGCGCAAATTACTAATGTGAGAAAGCTTTATAGTGTAGCGTAGCACGACTTTTGTAGTGTGCTGTATAATACCCACACAGTATACAGTACAATATTTGCAAGTGCGGAAATAACAAATATCAATATTGTTGACCACTGCATTTACGAAACATTGCATGAATGTGTATGCTGTTGTTACGCTGGCACACTTATGTTTATGCTGACCCAAGTGCAGATATCACATTTTTGTTAATATATGTTGAATTATATAAATATAAAGAAGAACATTTTATAAAAAACCATCATAATAACTTTAGCAGTAAAAAGACTCAGCTCCTAGATTGAGCTGAAGAAAAATTAATTATCGTGTTTTGCTGTATGGCGATCCTGCCAGTGCTCCTTAGATGGGCATTGTAGAAAAAATATACAGGGATTATGCTCTCAAATTAAGCAACCCTGGAAATAATAATAAAAAAAAAATCACATAATATTGTCCTGGTGGATCAGCCACAACGATCCATCAGCTGCGCCTAAAGATAGTGGAGCTTAAAAATTAATGGCGGAAGGGCAAGGACAGACGAAGGACCGGCCAACAGAAAACGAAGGAAGAACACATCAATATACCCCTGGTGACCAAAAAAAGGAGGAGAGGCGGCTACGTCGCAAGACTCAGAAGGGAAAAGGCAATTCTACAACCCTCTTTATTGTCGGACGTGTCATTTTACTTGTGTAAAGTTTATATTAAATTAATATTATTTTTCGTGAATTTTACATTTTCTATTATTATCAGTGTGTTATTACATTATTCTTCGCTGAAAGATCTACAAGTGTATGTAATTGTAAAAATCCGTGCTTTTTTAATTTAAGTGAAAATTAAGTCTAAATTTGTATTATTACACTCATTAATTGTTTTCATATTAAGGCAAATTTTTGTTGTTTACTTTTGTTTTGTTTTCGTTTTGCTTGCTTCTCCTTTGCACAAAATTTTCGTTAAGTTAACTTATTTTATATTTATAATTATTGTTGCATATCTTTAGGCTTTACCTGTTTCATTATTGTTTTAAATATATAATTTCATTTTAACTTTATACATTTTTCTCGTATTCCGTATAATGTCTTGTTTAAAGCCAAATTGTTCAGTTAAGAGTGATTTATTTCTTTCTTGCTGGATGTGTGATGGTTTTGCCCATTTCAGTTGTGCAGGATTTAATGGAAGGGATTTTGATAAAATTACGAAAAAAGCTGGGGGCCTTCGGTGGTCATGGTGGGGGTGTAGATCTCTGGATATTATCTTCTATAAGATATTTAAGGAAACTAAGATATGTTTTTCCGATATTGCCAAGGACATGCATAAACTGACTGATAAGTTTAGGAATTTAGAAATTATGGATTATGGATCTGATGCCTCTCCTAAAAGGAAAAAATCATCAAATCATTTGACGGCTGACATTGCATGTGCAGCTAGTGATTTTTCTGCGCCGATTCTTAATCAGCAGGCGGTGTCTGACCCACTTAACAGGAATTCGTATTCGTGACTTTTAGTTGAACCTATGCAGATAGCAGTTCCTCCTGTTTTTTTGGAAACTGAAATGGCAAACCGTGTTTGCAGTCAGCATAGTGTTTCGTTGTCTACACAATCAAGTAATTTGGGCGTGGATAGCATTGTGCCAAATTTGCCACCTACTATTAACGTAAATGTACCCATGGAGCAGGATGTGCATGGTACATCCCCTAATTTGTTGTTTCCTAACTCTGTAACTCTATCTACTGAGCTTGAAAATGCCGGTTTTCCTCAATCTTCTGTAAACCTTAATACGGTGTACGAAGAACCGGGACATTCATCTAGTATTCCCTCTGTGGATATAGATAATAACCTAGTGGTGGTTCCACCACGCAAAACCGTTTTTGTATCTAGATTTGCTGCAGATACCTCAGTTGATAATTTAAGGAATTTCATTAAATCGAAATGTGTAGATATAAATGATTCGGATTATAATGTATTAAAATTTAGATTTTCTCGACCTAGGGATATCTTATCTATTAGAATAATTGTTCACTTAAACTATTTAATGTCTTAATTGATAAATCCTTTTGGCCTAATGGGGCCTTAGTAAGAGAATTTGTACATCGAGATAGGCCACGAAGTGAAAGAGTAGCAGTACTTCCAAAAAAACTAATGGGTAACCGTAGGGCGTTAAATATTTTGTATCAAAATGTTAGGGGATTGAATACAAAATTAGTTAGTACATATAGGAAAAGTGTTGGATGTGGATATGATGTTTTAGCTTTTACAGAATCATGGCTTAAATCTGGGGTTAATGATTCTGAAGTTTTTTGTAATGAGCAAAGACAGGAACTTCATGCACTAAAAAAATGTGTTTTAGGCGCTTAAAATATGCGCTAAAAATCTTTAAATATACACTAAAAATTAAAAAATTATGCACATAAAATTTTTTTTAAACTTTTATTTAAATCATATTTAAATTCAGACTCTTTGTTCACTTAAAGATATATACACTGGCGGTCATGAAAACCGCACCACTTCACTTATGGTACGTAATAAAACGCAAAGCTACTGATCAAAAACCCGAAAACAAAAAATTGATTTCAGCCTTACAATGCGTATGGTACAGCGTTATTAACGAAGAAACCATGAAGGTCCTTGTTGACTCCTTGCCATCAACGATAATGGCTGTTATAAAGGCTGTAAGAGGAGTAAAATCGTACTAATGTACGTTTTTTCGTAATTTGATGTTACTTTTAGTAAAAAAATTGATTATTAAGAGATATTAAGCAGTTCTATACTAAAAATGAATTTAAAAACAAGCTTATAAAAATTTTGATTTTTCCGATTTTTTTTTGGAAAAACTAACGTACAGTCACTCAGTCACTCCAAAAACCGTTATATATTTAAAAATCTTGTTCTAAAAATACAAAAACAAAGAATGTGGTTTAGTATATTATAGTGTTTATTTAACAAAAAAACAAAGACAAAAATGTGCTTTGTGCTCTCAAGAAACTAAAAAATGTAAAATAAGGTACAAAACTAATGTCACAGCCTAAATGATGCAGTTAATTTTATCGTTATCCTTGTTGTTGTTTTCAAATTAAGATATTAAAATTATTATCTGCAATCATTCCTAATTGTGTTGTTGACTGATACGCATTAAAAAAATAAAAATAAGTGAAATTTTTCAACCATGGCACCGCGTACATCCATTGATATGCGTGAGTTAGTATTAAAGCACTATAAGAATGGGCACACTCCACGGAAAATTGCTGAAATGGTTAATTTAAGCTCTTCAACAGTTCAGCATATAAAACGCTATTTACAAAGTTGAGAATCGTGTTGAAAACAAGGGTAGACAAGCTCCAAATAAAATTTTTACTGAAAGTGATTCTAAGTGGTTAGTGCAACATATTCGTAAAAATCCAGCAACAAGCGCTCCGAAGCTGATTTGTGGCCAAAAATAATTGGGAAAGACATGTCATCCTGAAACAATTCACAGAATATTGAGGGATGCTGATTTTAATGGCCGAATTCCTCGAAACAAACCATTTATAAATGAAAACAATAGAGTAAAATGGCTGCAGTTTGCGTGTGACCATTTAAATAAGAGTCCAGCATTTTGGAGAACTGTAATTTTTGTTGATGAAGTGAAAGTTAATATATTTGGACCAGATGGAAGACCCTACATTTGGCGCAAAGTTAATACTGAGCTGAAACCTCACAATTTACGTGCCACTATGAAACACTGTGGTGGAAATGCTATGGTTTGGGGATGCATGTCTTCAAATGGAGTAGGTAACTTGGCCTTTATCGTAGGGAATATGGATAAAAACATGTATTTGAAGCTTTTCAAAGAAAATCTAATTCAAAGAGCGACGAAATTGCAAATTGAGGACGCCTTTCGCTTCTACCAAGATAATGACCCTAAGCACAAATCACCATTAGTACAGACTTGGTTGATGGAAATGCCGCATATAGTTCAAACTCCAGCCACAATCACTTGACTCAAACGTGATGGAAAATTTGTTGTCAATACTGAAGACAAATATTCGAAAATACGATATCCATAACAAATCTCTCTTAAAATAGGTATTGCAAAAAGAGTGGAATAAAATAGATCCAGATTATAAAAAAAAGCTAGTGGACTCTATGCCGAAAAGGCTTCATGTGGTTTTAGATAATAAAGGATATCCTACTAAATACTAAGCAATTGAAAAAAATTTTACAATTACAGTAAATCCTTTCTTATTGAATGTTTTTTAAAATTGCATCATTTAAGCTGTGACCTGAATTTTGTACCTTACATTGTATTTTGAGTTTCTAGAGAACTTAAAGCAGATATAATTTTTTTTGTAAATATAAATAACGCATAATTGTTAACTAAACCAGATATGTCGTTTTTGTATTTTCAGAACAAAATTTTTAAATATGTATTTTTAAACATATAAAATTTATTTGCATCAAATAAGCAGTGAGCGGCTGTATATGCAACTTCCAGAAATATATTTCTTATTTTTTACCTTGTACTGAATTGAATTTTCTTCATGTTGAAAATTAAATTGTAAGAGAGGATAACATAGTTTTAAGCGTTCTAAAAAAAATATGCAACTATGTAAAAACGTAAAATGAAATAATAGAAAAAGATATGGCAAAACTTGAATTTTACACAAAATAATGCGAAATATGACACAAAAATATGCATTTATAGGAAAATATGCAAAAATATTAATTTTCAGCAAAATATGCAAAAATATGCACTAACGAAAGATTCGCAAAGATATTTTGTTTATACTGTGCTTAGACTAAGGACAAAAAACATGCATTTGCATGAAGTTCCGCTCTCTGGTAATGAGTATCAGGTTTACAGGAAGGATCGTTCAGTTAATGATGGTGGTGGTGTTTTAATAGCTGTACATTGTTCAATTTCATCTGAGTGTATAAATTTTGATTTCTCCAGTGAGTTTGATATTGAATTTTTATGTGTTCACTTGACATCATTAAAAAATCATGTATATGTCACTTGTTCTTATATCCCTCCGAAGTCAGATACAAAAATTTATCTTGATCATATGAAATTGATAGGTGATGTAGTTGGTAAGCTGCGTGCAATGGATACTATTTTAGTGTTAGGAGATTTTAATTTACCGGATATTTCGTGGGATTTTTGGCCAGATACAGGTCATTTATTACCATATTCACTCTCAGAACGTATGAGGGTTTTCTTTGAGAATGTTTTTGAATTTTGTCTTCTTCAGTTCAATAATGTCTATAATTCAAGTCACAGACTACTTGATCTTGTTTTTTCAAATACAACTAATATTTCACTCAATAGATCTTTTCCTTTTGTTTGTCCGGAGGATAAGTATCATCCCACTCTTGATAATTGCCTTGAAGGCATTATTTCAGACTCAGTTGCTATACCAGAAATTAAAAAAAGTTTTAATTTTTGCACAACGAATTTTCATATATTAAAGACCAGACTATCTAATTCGATACGGCCCGCTCACAATGGTGATCCTGACGATTTGACAAGTATTTTTTACAATATTATAAAATCTTATTTTCTCGTATCGGTTCCTTTAGTAGTCAGAAAGGATTCTGACTTAGGTGCTCGATGGTTTACAAAGGAGTTAAGGGAGCTTAGAAATGAAAAGAGTAGACTGTTTAAAAAATACAAGAAAAAGGGTTGTTCAATTAGCTACATGTGTTACTCAATCGTTAGACATAAATATAACGTTATGAATCGTAAGTGTTATTCTGAGTATTTGAGTAAAATCAAACAGAAATTCAGGGTAAATCCTAAGAGTTTTTACGATTTTGTTAACTCAAAGAGGAAAGTTAGCGGGTTCCTTACGTCGATGAAATTAAATGATACGGAATCGTCGAAATTGCGAATTTATTTGCAAATTTTTTCCAGAGCACATACTCTGCCAATAGTCGTTTTAGTTCATGCTATCCTTATAATATAAAAACCTTTAACGTTTTTTCTGACATAGTCATAACGGAGAGTGAAGTTTTACAGGGTTTAAAATCTTTGAAATTCTCTCATGTTTCTGATCCTGATGATATTCCATCATCTATTCTTAGAAAATGCGCTAATGAGCTATACATTCCACTCACTAAATTGTTTAATTCTTCTCTCTCTTCTGGATATTTTCCAACTTATTGGAAGGAGAGTTTTATTATACCTCTTCATAAAAATGGTAATAGGTGTTGTATTGATAACTACAGAGGCATTGCTAAGCTGAGTGCTATACCTAAATTGTTTGAGAAGAATGTTACTGGCAGATTGAAACGTATGGTGGGTAACTTAATATCTCCCAACCAGCATGGTTTTGTTAAGGGTAGGTCAACAGTGACGAACTTACTTGAGCTGTCTCCCCACATATATAGAGCTTTTTCATATAATTTTCAGACAGATGTTATTTATACTGATTTTAGTAAAGCCTTTGATGCTGTTCATCATGAACTTTTACTATTTAAACTTGATTCCTTGGGCTTCCCACCTAGGTTGTTGAAGTGGGTATCGTCTTACTTGAGAGGTAGATCTCAGAAAGTTGTTTTTAGAAATTGTTCTTCATTTTCTATTTCTGTCACTTCAGGTGTTCCACAAGGTAGTCACTTGGGTCCAGTTCTTTTTGCATTATACCTTAATGACCTTCCTTCCGCTGTTCGTTTTTCTAAAGTATTGATGTATGCAGATGATGTTAAACTCTTTTTGTCATTTGAAAATATTGATCCTTTGAAATTATTGCAGGAAGATTTGGTAGGACTGACAGATTGGTGTAATGTAAATAATATGTCCTTAAATTTCAGGAAATGTAAAAAGTTAGCCTTTACTAAAGCAGCGTTGATTCCTACAGTTTATTATATTGATAGTAAATGTCTTGAAAATGTTACAAATTTTCTTAATTTGGGTGTGTTATTGGACCATAGATTACGGTTTAACTTACATATCGATTCTTGTGTTAATAAGGCAAAATCTCTTTTGGGTTTCATTAAAAGGTGGTCTAAGGAATTTGATGATCCTTATATTACTAAACGTTTATTTACTAGCCTCGTTAGGTCTACCCTTGAGTATGCATCTGTTGTGTGGTTATAGTGATAGTATCGAATCAGTTCAGAAACAATTTCTTTTATTTGCTTTGCGTGGCCTAGGTTGGAGTAATAACACTGATTTGCCACAATATGAGCACCGATTGCAACTTATAGATCTTCCTACACTTCAAACTTGAAGCATGTTGTTAAATATTACATTTATGGTAAAATTAATTAATGGTGAAATAAATTCATGCTTTCTTCTTAACGAAATAAATTTTAACGTTCCCAATCGGGTCACAAGATATTATATACCATTGAAAATATCGTTTGGTAGACCTAACTATGAACTTTTTAATCCAATACGTGTCCTGTGTAAATTGTGTAATGATTATTATGATCTGTTTTCATTTTCTGACCCAATTCATAAAATTAAAAAATCTCTCTTGCGTAATATTTGATTATTGGTTGCCAACTACAACTACAATATCTGTAGCGTGATGTCAGAATCTTCTTTTGTGTGTGAGAATTTTCCGGCCGCCTCCAGATATTTTTGATAGGGAAATTGTAGGGTAAACGTTTACAGAATTATAGTTTTATCAATTTTTGTAGTAACCCTACTGTCAATTTTAATTATGTTCCTGATCACATTTATTTGTGTTCCTGATGCCCTCATGTTCCTGAACAATTTATCTGTGTTCCTGATATTCGGATGTCCTGATGTTCCAGATTAATTTCATTATGTTCCTGAGGTTCCTGATCACTACTGTACTTTGCTGGCTATTATAAGTTATTTGTTGATTGTTTTGTGTTCATTCCACCTCTTTTATCTCTGTGTCTACCTGTATATGTAATCTATCTGTGTTGTAATGTGTCCGTTTTGTAATGTGACCGTGTGGCTATGTGTTTCTTGTTATGTCAACTTTAATTTCGTCCCTGATATCCTAATGTTCCTTATCAATTTCATGTTCCTGATGTCGTGATGTTCAGATCAATCTAATGATTTTTCTGATGGTATTTTGTCTTGATATTCCTGTGCAATATAATTATGTTCTTGATGCTCCAGATCTATATAATTATGTTCTTGATGTTCTGAAGTCCTAATTTAATTATGTTCCTGGTGTCCTGATGTTTTAGATCATGTTAATTATATTCCTGATGTTTTTAAGTTCCTGATGTTCTGACGCCCTGATGTTGCTGTTCATTACTTCTACCTCTGCTCTGTCTATTTTAAAATTATTTGTTTGTGTCTACCATGTTGTAATGTGTCCTTGCTTTTATGCGTTTTTTTTTTGTTATGTCTTCTTGGTATGTGATCTGTCTTTCTTCTACTTTTAAGTCATTACAATTTTGAACTTATGTTTGTAGTATTTTTTATTAATAATGTTAGTCATTTAAATTAAAATAACTATTTGTAATACTATTATTATTAATATTATTATTATTATTATTATTATTATTTATTATCAATATTATTATTATATTATAATTATATGATCGTGTAACAATATATTTCATATCCAGCTGATGTTATAAATTACTGTAGCTGATGTAAATAAATAAATAAATATAAATAAATCCTCAACGAAACATTATCACCGTGGGACCAGGCAACGAGACTCTGGGTGAAAATTGATGATATTAATCATCTAATAAAACAACGAACAGGTAGTTCATCCTAGTTACAAAAAAAAAGTGGAGCATCCCGCTATGCACCCGTAGACCAGAAAGCATGAACCGCTCTTGGCAGATAAATAAATAAATGAAATAAAAAAAACAGTAATATGTAAAAAAAAATCCACAAAGGAATGTAGTTCAATTAATCTGATTTGTTCTCTTTGAAAAGTTTATATTTAATCTTGATACAATTATATGAATAAAAACAAAAAAAACTATTGTAATTATGCTGTTAAAAAAAAACAGAAATTAAAATAAAATGAAATATTTTATAAACTAAGATAAAACTGATGCATGTAAAATAATATAAGCTATGGATAAAAATAAAGAAGAATTACGAATAGAGAAAAATTAGTATGGTTAGCCAAATATTGAAATTGATAGGCATACCAGGAACCGCTACTAGGGAAGATATAATTAGCAACCCACGCATAGAAGAATCGCTTAGAGCATTGAGGCAGTCAGAAAAATATTTAAATATAAATAAACAATAAAAAAAATATATAAAATAAATAGCGAAGGAAAACATGGGGGTCGTCAGTCAAAAATAAAGAATCCCAATGCAAATGTTATTAACGAAGTAGAAATAAAAGAAGACTCAATCGACTTAAAATTGAGTGTCGCTTAATAATAATAACCGTACTGATTAGCTTAAATTTTGCATTACATATTTATGAACACCAAGAAACTCAAAAAGAAATATTTGAGCAGGGCCAATGACTTAAACAAAATTTAAATAATTTTCCCATGGATTGGCAAGAAATAATTCAGAAGGAGAGACTAATCAAAGTGGAGTTTGACAAATCTTATAAATGTTTAAATGTAGATAGAAGTAGAAAAGAGGAAACAATAATAAAACATATTAGGATCTTATGCTAGAACAAATCAGGGTGTTGCTAAATGCAACAGACTAACGACACCACATAGGACAGCTGCTGAAAGTTTTTTCTTAGACATCAAGACTAAAATCCTGATTATACACGAAGAGGTAAAATGCTTGGTAGAAACTGAAAATTCAGAGACTATTGGAACCTCTTTGGAAAGTACAGAAGTAAAAATGACACAAACAGTCGTTGACTTTCTCAACACAGCTTCAAAGCTGATCCTAGAATTTGATGGAAAACCAGAAAATTTACGTTCCTTTATAGACTCATTACAGTTAGTAGAATCCATCAAAGGTAACCCCGAGTCTATCGCATTCTCTTTAATAAAAACAAAGTTTAAGGGAAGTGCAAGAAATTTAATAGGTAATGAACAAGCCATTACTTAGATCATACATAAACTAAAATACTCGCTAAAGGGCGAGTCAGTTGAGGTATTGACAGCGAAAATAATGAATACCCGATAAAACAATAAAACTGCATATAATTATTGCAGTGAAATAGAGAATTTAACAAAGTCATTAGAAATTACAGTAAAGGCACTAACCAAAAATTTCACCATTGATAAAGTTGGACTTATCATGGAAGCAGGCCAATTCAGTAATATGAATGAGGCCGTTGACAAATTCATAAACAGTTGCACTGAAGCAACAGGGCAACAAAATGCCGTATTATATTTCGGGCAGAAGTTTAACCGAAATAATAACTACATACAATACCGTGGAAGGTACAATTACCCACGCAATAATAGTAATAACAGAACCACAGACGTAACAGAAATTACGTCAGAGCAGCAGAGTCACATGAAAATGATTCGGAAAACTGCTAAAATCCTCTGAGATATAATAATACTAACAATACTAACTACAACCTTAACCTCAGCTTAGTTTTTTATGTTAATATAAAAATTAACGACACGAACAACACGGTAACACTGTTGGTAGATACAGGATCAGACATTTCGGTTATAAAAACTAAACATTTTTACCAAACACAAATTAACAGAAACAGAACAACCACATTGAGTGGAATAGGACAGGGTACAATCCGCTCAATAGGTAATGTATTTATTGACCTAAAATTTAGAGGTTTCTTGATACCACATGATTACAAAGTAGTGCAAAATATCTTTCCAATACCTTGCGACGGTATCCTTGGAAAGGATTTTTTTAAGAAGTATAAATGTATACTGGATTTCAATGGGGACCATGTAATAGAAATTCCACTTAGACCAAGGTCAGAAGTGATTCGTCAAATCAGATTTCCGGTGCTTGAAGACGAAGTACTAATACCAAATCAAGAAGTCGTACCAGGTGTCTCTGTACCAAATACACTGGTAAAATGAAGTAACGCATTGGTTCTTTTTTTAAATACCACACATAAAATAGTAACAATTAAGCAAAATAACATAAAAACCGAGAAAATATCTGACTAAGAAATAGTGAAACAAAAACCACATAAATATAGCCCAGGAAAATCGGAAGTTTTGGACCTTTTGAAGGGAAACTTTCCTGAACAGTTAAGGACAATTTTAACTAAGCTGTGTTTGGAATATAATGACATTTTTGGTTTAGGGACTGAAGCAATTACTACCAACAATTTCTATGAACAAAAACTGAGAGTAAAAGATAATAAACCCACGTACACTAAAAATTATCGCATACCAGAATCTCAAAAGGAGAAAATAAACAGACAGGTTGAAAAACTAATAGATGACAAGATAATCGAATCATCATTTTCGGAATATAATAGACCAATTCTGTTGGTACCAAAGAAAACGCTTCCCGGATCAGGTGAAAAAAGATGGCGTTTGGTGATAGGCTATAGGCAGATAAATAAAAAACTAATACCAATTAAATTCACATTACCTAGAATAGACGATATTCCAGACCAACTGGGTAGAGCAAAATATTTTTCTTGTTTGGACTTGATGTCCGGGTTTCACCAAATTGGTTTGGAAAGGAACTCTAGAGACTTGACGTCATTTTCAACAAACAATGATTCATACAGATTTACTAGACTATCATATGGCTTAAAAATAGCACCGAATTCATTCCAAGGAATGATGACATTAGGCTTCAGTGGTCTGAGGCCGAATCAAGCATTCCTATATATGGATGACTTGGTTGTATTGGGATGTTCTGAAAAACATATGCTTTCAAATTTGAAGGATGTATTCGATCTATGCCGTAAACACAATTTTAAATTACACCCCCCAAAAATGTTTATTCTTTGTGAGAGAGGTAACCTATCTTGGCCACAAATGTACTGATAGAGGAATATTACCGGATGACAATAAATATTCGGTGATCAAAAATTACCCGACGCCTACGGACGCTGATAGCGCGCGAAGGTTTGTCGCGTTTTGCAACTATTACCGGCGATTTATTAGGACCTTCTATGAATATTCCAGATACCTTACAAAGCTATCCAAAAAGGGAGTACCATTTGAGTGGACAAAAGATTGTGAGTGCGCGTTTAAATACTTAAAGAAGGCATTAATGAGCCCAGCATTGCTTCAGTACCCAGACTTTACGAAGGAATTTTGCATAACAACAGATGCGAGTAAGCATGCTTGCGGTGCTGTTTTAACACAGGAACATGAAGGTAGACACCTACCTGTGGCCTATGCATCCTATATGGAAAACATTTTTTGGTCCGAACCGGCCATAGACCACTTTCATACCTGTTCTCCATGATTTCGCAGTATAATATCTCAGGGGAAAAGATAATTGTGCTGCCGACGCACTGTCGCGTATTACAATAAATGACTTAAAAGATATCAACGACAAGATTTCATCCGTTTTAAGGGTCATGACAAGATCGATGACTAATGAAATGGAAATTAGTAAACCATTAGTAAATCAGCAAAATATCAATAACAATAATGAGCCCAAGGTATATATAACATTGAATAATATAGACGTCAAAAGATATTATACATTAAAGATTTCACCCAACAGATGTTACATCAAAAAGGGAAAATCCATATATGCTAGCATAAGAATAGATGATTTGTTTACTAAAGGAAATATTGACTTAGGACAATTTTTCCCTTGGCTAGAACGAATAGCTTGTAAACTAAATATTAATAAGATTCAAATTTCACCACATGAGAGGATTTTCGAATTTGTCTCGATAAGTGAATTTGAGAATATGGGCAATAAAATACTGAACAAAATCAGAATAGCGATATTAAACGAAGTAACTCAAATTCATAACACGAATGCAAAGGCAATACGTGAGATAATGCTGAAATACCATGACGATCCTATAGAAGGAGGACATTGTGGGATATATAGAACCACTGAAAAATACCACGGAAAAATATGACAAAAAACATTGCAAAATATGTGAAGACATGTCAATAATGTCAATTAGCTAAAACGGAGAAACATATAAAAAGTCCAATGACTATAACGGAGACACCAAATAGGGCTTTTGATACGGTGTACGTAGATACAATTGGACCATTTCCAAAGTCAATTTATGGAAATGAATATGCAGTCAGAATGATATGTGACTTAACTAAATATTTGGTAACAATACCAATAAAAGATAAATCAGCTAAGACGATCGCAAGAGCGATATTTGAGGACGTTCATTTCGGGTATGGGCACAGAATACAAAAACTCAATACTGACAGAACTTTGCAACCAACTGAAGATAGATAAACGCACATCGACAGCACATCATCACCAGACACTAGGTGCGATAGAAAGAAGTCACAGAACTTTGAACGAATACGTACGAAACTATATCAGTAGATATAGACGACTGGCATGAATGGCTCAAATATTTCATAATAAAATAAAACAAAAAATTAATTATGATAAAACAAAATTAGATTATAATTTTAAAATAGGAGATTTAGTCTTAGTAAGAGAAATGATGCATGACATAAGTTAGAGATAGCATATAAAGGGCCATATAAAATTAAGAAAATAGATTTTAGAAATAATGTAACCACAGTTGATAAGAAAACCAATAAAGAACAAATAGTTCATAAGAATAGACTTAAGTTATACAATATTAAATAAACAATATGCATTCTTTTCTTCATAAAATAAATTTATAATTGTAAATAAAACAAAATAAATTTATTGTAAAATGTGAAACTAGCACTTGACACACAAAAAAAAAAAACAACAGTTAATAAATGAATGTCCATAGAACAAAATTGTTATATGAACATTCTTATAAAAAAGGGAGGTGTAGCGTAGCACGACTTTTGTAGTGTGCTGTATTATACCCACACAGTATACAGTACAATATTTGCAAATGCGGAAATAACAAATATCAATATTGTTGACCACTGCATTTACGAAACATTGCATGAATGTGTATGCTGTTGTTACGCTGGCACACTTATGTTGATGCTGACCCAAGTGCAGATATCACATTGTTGTTAATATATGTATGTTGAATTATATATATATAAAGAACTCTTTATAAAAAGCAATCATAATAATTTTAGCAGTAAAAAGACTCAGCTCCTAGATTGAGCTGAAGAACCTTTAATAAAAATATTAAATAAACCATTAATACTACAAAAAATAATTATGGTGTTTTGGTATAATAGACTAACTCTTGAAATAAACAAAAATCATCTGTTAAGCGGATCAACCCAAAGAATTTGCTGAAATAATTTGGTATTAAGTTTAACAAATTGTTTACTTTTTCAAATATATTGTTTACATTTATTATCAATACTCAAACCGAGGTGGAGGGTATCATAGATTCGGCACTGCCGAATTTAACCTCTCTTACTTGTTTACATATGTACTGTCAAATTTTACCACAACAAAAGTTGTAAACATCGTGTGATACATATGAAACATTGTTTATGTACAATATAGAGGAAAGTCACATGTACATTTTTCAATTAGAACAGGTTTTATTTTGGCATGACAAACATATGAAAATACAACACTACTTGTGGCGAAAAACAGAATAAATTATAAAGATTAATATTGAAGGAACAATAAATTGTTCAATATGAATTAACAATTAAAAAATATAGAAAATATATAACTATATTTTTAACAATAAATTTTTGTAAATTCACAAATTATATCAGCTGTTGTTTACATATAGAGGTTATGTCATACGGAAATACATATGGACGTGTGATAACAAAAATTATGAATCGTATGTAAAACTACAATTTTGACAAACATACGGAGTTACATATGGATAAAAAAAAGTGACAGTACATATGTAAAAAACACATCGTGTGATATGACCTTAATTTTTAACTTGTATGCCAATGTGTAATGTATTCAACTAGGAATACATTGCGTGGAATGTTTTTATATATATTATTTTTATTATCGTTTTAGCGCAATGTATAGTGAAACAACAATCACTGCTACTAAGAAGGTGTTGTGGAAACTGGTAGAGCCACAAAATTTACTTGTGTACAGTAATAAATTGGAATTATTGTAAAAATAGCGTATTTCCATGTCTCCATTGTGAAGGAAAATGTAGTTTTGGTTTATTTTTAAAGAAAATTAATAAAATTAAAACAACAGAGGCCCGAATAAGTGTTTACTAATTTTTACAGATTTAAGTAAACATGATCGATCCATTTATTGACCTAGTTCTAATATAACTATAACAACAAATTTTTAACAATATCACTCCAATTTCGCTTATGCTTATTTTCTATATCCACTTCATTGGAACTATGTCCTATATTGCATCGTATAGTTTGTCTAGCCCGACTTTAATTTTCCTACTTGTTTTTATTGTTCTGTCGTAGAGGGTTAATACTCACGTACCTTAAAGTGATATCACTAGATTATATCGTATTAGATAAGTATATTTTATACATACCCGTAAACAATTCAACTCATATATGTAAAAGTTTAAATTATTCCGTACATTCACTTGGGTGTGATGGATGATGGTGTGCGTTAAATTCACGCAGTGACAATACATTGTATTTTTATTTGAATATATAATCCATTTACAACTGCAAATGTTTATTTATTACAGTTTTTGTTTTGGTTATTGTTTTTTTTATTTTGTAATCTTCGCCGTCATCATTCTACACAATGTCATAGTTAGGGATTATTTCAATATTTCTGATTATAAATATGGGGTGTTTCATGTCAAGTGATCCAACTTTTGAAACCGATGTCTTTCGATCGGGATGAAATCTGCACCAAGGTTGGTCCTATTGGATAGTTGTTTAGACACAATTTTTCAAAAAGATCGGTCCAGAACTCTCAAAAAATTTTTCGACTTTTTTTTAAAAAAGGATTTTTTTTTTGCTCAGAAGAAAGCTTAGGTTTTTTCCTTTAAGAGCTTTTCGGTCGCTTAGTGGGATGCGAGTGGGATATCTATCAAAAAAAAAGTTTTGTAACTCAAAACAACGGTTTTTCAATTTTTAGCATATGCACTAATTTGAATTTTTTCCTACTAGTGTGTGAGTGTTTCTAAAACCTTAAAAAAAAGCATATGCTGAGAAACTAGATAAATTAACCTCTCTAATGGTATGTAACATACCTAACTAAAATTTCATACCCTCAATACTGTAATACCCACAATATGTTAACCTCAGGAAAAAAATCACTTTTTTTCTATAGAAATGTTGAAAAATTATTTTTTTTATTTATTTGCAATAATAATTAAATTAATATATAATAATAATAATAATAATAATAACAAGTAAGAAAATTATAGTCGGTCTAGACCGACTATATGATACCCTATACCATGCGTTTAGAGACCTTATCTCATAGGCAGGGCAGTCTTAAGGCATGTCGGGGCCCTGGGCACAAAATAGTTTGGGGCCCCACTGGAAAGTAAAAAAAAACGAATGACAAGTATTTTTTGTTATGATTTTAAATTTATTATGTTTAATACAAATTTAATACATGTAATTTAATGTTATAAGAAATATAACCTAGGTATTTATGTTCTGATTTAAATTGGCTACGCTAAATGTTTTTTGGGGATTTCTGTGCTGCAAAATCTTCTATTATATTCTCAAAATCAATTTTTTGAAAGACATCACTTTCAATCAAAAAAAAGTAAAACGTGTGCTGCGAATTTTTTTTCTTTCAAACATATCTTTATAGTCACCATTAGGTTTTTTTTTCTTTAGCGGCCGATTCGTACTGATCGAAATTATCGCGTGCGTTACTGACATAATCGATTAAAGATGCGTAAAGTTTTGTTGCAACGTCCAGTGTCAAAGTGCTTGTTTTGTTTATAACTCCTAAAAGATCATTCCAAATCTCCGTTAGAAGCATAGTCTCAAATGTTTCCATTTTTTTAGCTAGGCTTTGAGCTTCGTTTCTTGTTTCTCCTGGTTGATTGATGTCATTTGCAATTGATGTTAAAGCTTCAGATATATGGAAACAACCATTTTGCAAAGCATTAATAGCATTAGCACGTGCAGACCATCTAGTATCCGGGAGAGACTTCAAAACTTTATTTGTTCCCAAATTCGCTGTCATAATTTTCCATCGTTTGGTCGAAGCATCTGAAACACATTGAACAGCTTGAACACCTACCAAATTTAATGAATGTGCTACACATGGAACAAAAATGGCAAATTCACATTTTTCTTTTTTTCTTGCCTGAACACCAAAATACTTTCCTGCCATATTTGATGCATTATCGTAACTCTGCCCTCGGCAATCTTTTATAAGAATATCAAGACTTTCAGTAAAGTTTAAAATGGCACCTGCTATGTATTGAGCATTATGTTCATCCATATTCAAAAATTGCAAAAATCTCTCAATAGGCTCTCCGTCTTTGACGTATCTAACGATAAAGGTGAGTTGGTCAACATGTGAAAGATCTGGTGTGGAACCACACTAATAGAGTAGTATTTTGCAGCTTTTAGTTCATTAACAATCGCTTTTAGCACTTGCTGTCCCATTATATTAATAAATTCATTACAAATATTTGCAGAAAAATATGATGTATTTCCTTTTCCACTATTTCCGCAGTTTCGAATGTGATCAGCAAGAAAAGGATCAAATTCACTAATTAGTTCTAAGCATCCCAAATAATTTCCGTTATTTTGAGATCCTAATATTTCATTATCACCACGAAAAGCAAGTCCTTTGGAACCCAAAAATTTCACTACTGCAACAATTCTTTTAAGTACATTCTTCCAATAATTGACTTGTGTATTATATTGGGACAAACACTCGCTGTCAATTCGCCCAGTAGTTTTGCTTCTTGAGACATATTTCATCATTGATTCCCTGTGTTGTAAACTGTTCTCATGCTCCATTAATAAATTACTTATATGTTTCCAGTCTTTATATCCATTTGGAGAACTCAAATTATGACCAGTACCAGTAGTAGTATTAAATAGACGGCAGCAGTAACAGTATGCAGAGTTCTTTGACGGTGAAAATAGGAGCCATTTTCTTTCTAAAGACTCACCGTTCGTCAATATACGGGTGAACATATTTTAAGTCAAGTATCTAGTTTTTGTTTTACCGCTTGAATCTGGAAAAATTTTAGAAGTTTCGGAGAAGTCACACTCTCTATTTTGAAAAAATTCTGTCCCTTTTTGAGTCCAAATATCGCGTACTTCTTCCGTTAAAATTTCATCACAGTACGTACCAGGATCAGGAGATACACTTTCTATGCTCGTAAATAATAAGTCACAGAAGCTTGAATTAGAGTATTCAGCATCGAATGTACCTGTTACTGTCTCTACATCTGGAAGTTGCATAATATTATCATTTTTGTCAGACGTAAGTTCTTTTTCCCGTTGAAATTCGAAAGTAACCGTATCTTGAGATGATGAAGGCGAAGAATCAGTCATCCTGTTTGTTTCTTCCATCGTAAAAAATGAAGTGAGTTTAGGAAGTTTTTCGGCTATTTCTTTTTGAGCTAGAACTTTTTTTCTTTTTTGTGAACCACTTAAATATGTTCTTTCCGACATAAATAAATTAATTATAAAACAATATAGACAAGTTGTTTACAACTAAGACGTCAAACTGGTAAAAACTTCTTTTAAATAAGTTCAATAATTCACATTAAACACTTACACGCATTCACTGAGTTGACCTTACACTTATTGACTGGGTTAAACTTTGACATTCATACGGGAAATCCCCTAAATATACACAATGTCAACTATTACTATCTACACCAGTCAGGGCTGCCAGTTTTTTTTTTTGTTTGTATCGCCAAATACAGTTGAAAAATCGCCCAAATACATTTTTTTCTGCATCCTTATGATACTGATTTTGACACTCATTCTTTGAACTTATATAAAAAGTTACATATGTTACATACCGTCGAAAAGGTTAATTTGTCAAGTTTCTCAGTATATGCTTTATTTTTAAGGTTTTAGAAACACTTACAGACTAACAGGAAAAAATTCAAATTAGTGCATATGCTAAAAATTGAGTTACAAAACATTTTTTTTGATAGATATCCCACTCGCATCCCATTAAGCGACCAAAAAGCTCTTAAAGAAAAAACCTAAACTTTCTTTTGAGCAAAAAAAATTTCCTTTTTTGAAAAAAAGTCAAAAAAGTTTTTGATTTTGCAAAAAAAAGTCAAAAAATTAAAAAAAATTTTTTTTTCTAAAGCCTGAAGAAATAGGTATCTAAACTATTTGGGACAAATTTTGCTAAGAGCAATAGATAAAAAGTTACATGGATGAGAAAAAACACCTGTTTGGTCAAAATATAAAATTTTGACCACCCCTAACTCAGAGAGTTCTGGACCAATCTTGTTGAAAAACTTGTGTCTAAACAACTATCCAACAGGACTAACCTTGGTGCAAATTTCATCGCGATCGGAAGACATTGGTTTCAAAATTTGGATCACTTGTCATGAAATGCCCCATATTTGTTATTTGTAATTTTTGTGTTTTTTTTTCCTATTTCTGGCAGTACTAATATTTTACTATACGTACAATTCACTTTCAGTGCTGCACACATATTAAATATTATAATGCAACTATTCTCGTATAACAAATAGCAACTGGCAGGGAAAATGTAATGAACTGGCTGTCATATTTCATCTTGAGAAAGAGCATTGAAACACCAATGTAGCAGAAGCAATAATGCGTTATGCACGGGAACGAATAATTGCATTGTTATTAATTTAAATCATTTCATGAATTGTGTGGCGGTAAGTGGCGATGATATCTGTTTTTTATACATATAAATTAAATTTGCTCCTTACAATGGAAATGGCAAGATATTCAGCACTATTGTTTGAATTTGCTGGATTGAAGCACTTGGTTTTAAATGCTGACAAAATTTAATAAACACATTTTCAACCACACTGACGAGTTCTAGTAAAAACAAACAACAATAACATTAAATATTTGGGAATTATGTTGAAGATAAATTTGTCAAATCAAATAGTTAAAAGCTAGTATGGATTTAGTCTCTGGTATGGATTTAGTATCTGGTTTAAACTAAAGTGAAAGTTGGACATAAAAACCAAATGATAACTTTTTTGTCAAAATCGGGGTAAAACTGTGAAACTTACATCGGTAACAAAAAATCGCCTAGCCTATTAATATTATAGATACATAGTCGGCTTAAGTATCTTGCAATTAACTACGAATACCAATTAATTTAAATCATTGCAATCACCTTATAATAAAGCATTTAAAAGTGTACTACTCGTATATCGTTGTATAGAGATTATGCTAAAATCATTTAACTAATAGATGGTTTGGGTCTGCTCGAATATCGCCGCAATGGCCGAGAACGTCCGAAGAGTTAAAAGGCATATGCAAGACAAGGCAGTGATGCTAATTTGACGATAATGTTTTCACATCCAAAATCGTAATGAGCGAGGAAGCTCACTATTATTCCCTTTCTGAGCACAGATAATCCATATGAAATGCAACGTGACTGTTTGGTGCGGAATTTGCAGTGAAAAAGTCATTATGATAAGTCATTATTTTTGAGTATACCGACGGCACCACCGTAACTATAACTAATGAGCACTAACAGACAAATGATAAACAATTTTAAAACTCCAATATTCCATGATTTCCCGTTTTGGCAATTTGAACTGACCGGCGAAATTACCAGATCTGACGGCGCCAGACTTCTTCAAGAAATCTTGCGTTTACCACAACAGATCACAAACCTTGTAAATCTTGAAAGCCAACATTTAAGAAAAAATAACAAATTAGTTCAATCAACGTTTAGGGAGCAATAATTTATAATGTATTAAACGAGCACAACACAGGAGATTATCAATATTATATGTACCACAATAGTACACCTCCAATTAAGCTTTCCATGAAAACAGATCCCAAACTTTGCCATTTCTAACAAAATTATAGCCAATTCAGATTATGACATTACTTTTGCCCCACCTTGTTCTTAATATGAAAAACTGTAAACTTATGTTGTTCATTAACTTTGTTGTTCATTGAACAATTCATTCATTTGAACTGTGTGAACTAATTCGTTCTTCATTTAGCCATTTGATCAATTTAAATTTTCATTCTGATTCAGTGTGTTTGTAATTTTGTATGTTTTTTATTTACAATAAACTATTAACAACAATCAAGATTATATTAGTTTTAGTTTTTGAAATGCTTAAACTGTTGTTGTTTGCTTTGATAGTTCATTTCTTAGAATAAAGAGAACGAACTAATTCACTAAACCGTTCTGAACATATATGATCAGTCACTAAAATGAACGATTATGCCCAACTTTAGAAGTTTATCAACAATATTGGTCATCGTATATGAATCAAAGTAGTGTTAATACAAGGAGTAGAGTAAATCTTTTGATTGGAAGATGTAGGTTTGAGACAACAAGCAAACAATTATATACATTCGAAGTTTAAAATGAAACTATTTGCTTGCCGGAAACTCTAAAGACAACATTTGATTAACAATTTTTAAGAAAGTTTAAAAAAAAATATTTTTAAAAATGGCTACTTAAAAGTTTAACTTCTGGATAAATGATTTACCTCACCTCCTCAGAATTAAAAAAAAAAAAATGGTACAAATATTGAACTAATAAATATTCAAAATTGGAGTATCTGGCTTTTTAGCACCCAAAATATGTCGGCGTTAAATATGAAAACTTGTTAAGTGATCGAAACTTAATACATTCTTTAAAACGTTTTTATTAGGTCGTTGTTTTGTCTGTTTGTGTGTTTGTACGTTCTGTAGGAATCTTGGATCATAGCTCAGAACTGGATGACAATGCAATATTATATCAAAATTTTTTCGGTGGGGGCGTGGCACAGCACTCACCACACTCGAACTCACCTCATTCAAACTCACCACACTCAAACTCAACACATTCAAACCCACCACCTCCAACTCACCAAAATCAAAAAAAAAATTGTGAAGTGAAGGATTAAGAAAAACAAAAAAAAAATATTTGTATAATTATATAAATAATTATATCTGTGGCAATATGACATAACATCTTAAATCGACTTAAGAGAAAATTGAGTTTTAATTATATTGTGATTCTCGTTTTCAGAATGCATAATTCTATCTGTACTTTTTTCAAATACATTAATTATTAAAAAAGTTATAACAGTTTACTTTTTAACTTTAATGTTTTTGAAAATTAATTCACACGTCATAACATCTTAACTAAACTTATTTTTTTAAAAACGCAACATTTGTTTTTAAAGCCTTCAACATAAAAAGTTATATCAACTTAAGTTCAATTAATACTAACAATTTGTAAATAAACTTAGTAGAAATAAACATCTTATCGAGGCCTTATGTGCTATGTGCATTTGACAGCAATATAAATTTTTGATTTCAAACTGTTCTCTGATATAACTGTCAAATATAATATTAATGTTGATATCATTCATGATAAGTACGACTATTTCTTAATAGATATTGTGGCAAATCAATCGACAAATACTTTCAGATCTTATTAATAAATTAGTTTTACACGCTCTCATTAAAATAATTATTGATGCAGATAGCACTTTTTGAATATAAGCCCTCGTTATATTGAGCTAAGCTGTTATGTAAAAAACAGATTTTCCAAACTTTCTTACTTAAGTGGACTTAAGTTCTTATGGTAAAATTAAAATATTCAGATAGGCATTTCTTTTTGTAAAACATCTTAATTATACATAGAATGTTCTGCTAAAATGACTTTGAGACATAACGCTATCTTAACTCAACATAAGTGTGTTTTTGTGTTTCTCATTGCATTTTATTTTATACATAAGCTGTTCAGTCGTTGAAAATTTTTGTGTGCGAAAGAACGTTTACATAGAAAAATGGGTGATGGAAAAATATTTGAAGTGGATAATTTGAATAATGTTGATTTTTCTAGTCAATTGCATACAGTGCAGATTTAGAAAATAATATTGCATACCAAACTCTGATACCTACCAGGGAATCCTGGTCAGGGGGGGTTCCAGGTATCAGGCGTTCGATAAATTTCTATACTGACGGATCGAAACTGCGTGGTCAAGTTGGTTTCGGAGTCTATTCAAAGGAGCTTGGACTAAATCTGGCTCGCAGGTTGCCAGACCACTGCAGTGTTCATCAGGCAGAGGTACTGGCAATAAAGGAAGTTGCTGACTGGTTGGAATATTCTGTCTACAACCGCAGTCAACATCTACTCTGATAGTCAGGCCACGGTAAAATCCTTGGAATCAATGTTCCTGAAAACAAGAACCACCCTTAACTGCCGCACGTCTTTAAATGAGATGGCCAAGCAGTTCGACATCAGACTCATTTGGGTCCCAGGGCACAGGAATATACCGGGAAACTGTAAAGCTGACGAGTTGGCAAGACAGGGCACTACCTTACGGGTTCCAGCGGACTTGGAATGTGTTGGTATACCCCTGGAATCTTGTAGGCTGGAACTTCGGCTTCACACCGCCGGCATAACCGACAACAGATGGGCTAATGGATCAACGTGGAGGATCACGAGACAGATCTGGCCGGCTCTAAATCATAAGCGCACTAGCGCGCTACTATCACTCCCCCGTAGGGAGCTTTCAACAGTAGTTGCTGTTATCACTGGGCACTGTCTCATAGGGAGACACGCTGAACGCCTCAGGGTCTCGTCAAATGACTTCTGTCGTAGCTGCATGGATGTGGAGGAGGTGGAGAGCATAGAGCACTTCCTTTGCTATTGCCCGGCGCTCTCCAGAACGAGACTTCGAACATTGGGATCGCCGTTTCTTCACGATCTCTCTGATCTCTCAAATGTGGACATTTCACATATCAGGGGCTTCATCAGGAGCTCAAACTGATTCTACGGTGGGGACTGAGGGGAACACCTATTCGTCCCGTGGTATCACAATGGACCCCAGAGTCTAAGTGTGCTTTTCCTTTGGTTTAGCAGCCACTTTCAACCTAACCTAACTCTGCAAAATGGCTTAAAATAAATGGCTTTCAGATAATATACGTTTGGTCAAAATCGGGATAAAACGATAGAACAAGACATCGGTCACAAGAAATCGCCTAGCCTATTAATATTATAGATTATCTGGATTATCATCCAGACTTAACTGATTTTGATGAAAATGATGAATAATTACTTTTATATTATATAGTTCCTTTGAAATTATTTTTTTGTTTTGTTAAAGAAAAGTACTGAAACTGTTTATTTTTAATTTTATTGTTTTTTTAATGAGAATAATCAAATAAAAACATCTTATCTCCATTGACTTTCTCATTTCAATTTTAGCAGAAGCTCTTATCTCGACTTAAAAATATTAAAACTATAGTCTCCAATTCATTAGAACATCTTAAGTTTAATTAAGATTTTGGTTTTCTGCAAATTCATTTTATTAAAAATCTTATGTATAAAACAACAGTTATAGAATATTTCTAAATTATATATTTTTTTTAAATCAACCTTTTTGTCTTACTATTAGTGTATCTACTTATTAGGTTAAAAATATTTTATTAAATCTAAACCAAATTAATTTTACACAAAATGTGCATTATCTCAAAACAAGAATTTTCGACTTAAGATGTTATGTCATATTGGCACGGATGTAATAGTGACAATTTCTTCACAGCTCCCATTAATACTCTGCTGGGCCTGCACAGTCCATAAAATGCAAGGATGTACAGTGAACCATGCTGTTTTATATCTCGGATCTTCCTTATTTGCTAAAGGACAGGCTATGTCGCATTAAGTCGTGTGAGATCATTAGACGGATTAAATTTAGAGGACCTTGACTGTTCAAAACTCACTGACAAGAAACCGTGCAATGAAGAGGCATTTTAAGGAGATGAATAGAATGCGACAACTTAGACCATAATATAATTTAATTGAAATATAAATTTTTAAAAACTTAATTTTGCTAGCTTCTGTATTTTATATTTCAGGAGAAATAAAGAGATTGATAGGTAGATATAACAGTTTTATATTTCGGATATGGTCAGGTGAAATTAACCTGAAATTTACATGTCTCTGTTATAATCTCATCAAAATGTTTAAAATCAGTTGAAAAATTTTACACACACAAAACTAAAAATCAGAAAATAATTACTAAGTAAAATAAATTTTTTAGTATTGAACGTTTTTAAAACGGACTGAAAAGTATAAAATAATTTTTCATTGCCATAAACAGATTTCGAAACCTGTTAATGTTTGATTGTGAATTTTTAATTGATGGAAATACTAGTAAGATTTAAAACTAAAACGTTGGGGTAATTGTTGCGTGTGTAGTTCACCCAAGTTACTAAAAGTTTGATTGTACTGCCTATTCTTTGATTTAAACTTATTTAGTCTTTAGTCCGTTTTAAAAACTTTTTTTTCTTACTTAGTAATTATTAATTAAAAAAGTCATGGTAGCGCTAGCAGTTTCGCCAGTTTATCATTTAAAAAATTTAGCTTTATATCTGGATTAATTAAAAATAATAAATTGTAGAAAACGAAATGAAATATAAATCAATAGCGATCGCCCACGAGCCGATTTAGATATTAAATATATGTATATTAATAACCGGATGAAAAAGCACGAAAAGCATTTAGAGCCTTGAACAAACTCTGAAAATCATCACAGATTAAACGTAACACCAAAATACATATATTCAACTCTAATGTAAAATCTGTATTGCTCTTTCGGTGAGAAACATGGAATGGCAGAATCCAGGCATTCGTAAACAGATGTCTTAGTAGAATCTTGCGAATCCATTGGCCAAACATAATCTCGAACCAATTAAAGGTGCAATCAAAAACCAATGGATAATGAAATTAAAAACAGGAAGTGGCGATGGATAGGTCATACATTGAGGAAGCCTCAAGGAACTATTTCCAAATAAGCCCTTGAATGGAACCCACAGGGTAGCCGACGCAGAGGCAGACCCGTTTAAACATGGAGACGACAAGTTCAAGACGAACTAAAGAAGGCGCACATAACGTGGAATAAAATAAAATTGTTACCATTAAAAAGAAATGATTGGAAAAATTTTGTTGTGGCCCTATGTTCCACTTAGGAGCTTGGATAATAACAATAATGAGCCGATTTAAAAATCATTCCTTACATTTGCAACCTGTATTAATCGATTAAAGATCGATAGATAAGCAACCATCAGCAGTATTTGGAATGTTATTCATAAAAATATTTTTGTATTTTTTCTCTTTAAAAACTATTTTAATTCCTCAAACATTTGTTTACTCTCCACAATATTACGGTAGACATTATTCCAAATAAAATAATTTCATTACAAGATCGTTCCACAATTTGTATTATCGATTAATTATGATTAATATCTTAATCGTTATCTTTATTATTACCTACCTATTATATGTCATTCTACCCTAATATGTACCTCATGCATGTTAGAGATGTCAAACAAAAACTTTTTGGGATTTGAGGAAGCCAAAACACGGGAATTTTTTCTTTTGGGATCACGAAATATCGGAGTGTCAAAATATTTTCTTATTACATTTCTTAAAATGAAAGAAAAACAATTTATTTTATTCTTTCAAACTTTTTAGAAAAAACAAATATTAAATCTGATGAAGATTCTTTAGAAGAAAGCTATCATGTCTCCATTACATAGAATTAAACCATCTTATCGACAAATGTAAAAGTCCAATAAAATCTATAGCAAGCTAATCAATTGAAACAATAATTAATAATTTTATTATAATAAACCCGATGAAAAATAAAAAGATTTGATCAGTTACAAGTATATAGTGATATATAATAGCATTTTGATCTTATATGCACATAAAATTAAAATTTTCTGTTTTCATTTTTGTTGTATGTTTTCTTTATTTAAATATGTATGTATAATAATATAATAACTGTATTATATTTCAAATAAAAAAATTATGTTGAACAAGTAAGAGTGTTAAATTGGGCTGTGCCGAATCTTTAATACCCTCCACCTCGGTTTGAGTATTGATAATAAATGTAAACAAAATATTGGAAAAAGTAAACAATTTGTTAAACTTAATACCAAATTATTTAAGAAAATTCTTTGGGTTGGTTTTCGTCTTTTCTATTATTTCGGATTTATTTCGGTGTTTGCTTTTGGTCATCATGGTTGCTGATCGCCATGCATTTAGGTTATATACCTATATGCATGCGTTTCCGGTTATATGACATAACTTCTCATTTAATTTAGTTTTTGCTAATTAAATAGCTCGCCCTAACCTCCATTGCAAAGGTAATGGTTTTGTAGAGTGGCTATATGCATTAAATCGTGCTAATTGGAGATGGCTTCTTTTAACTGGCCAAATATTTCTTCATTGTGGCCATATAGGTCGGATGGAGTAACAAAATAATAACCAAAAAGAAAAAAACTCTCTCAACTTTTTTTTTTTTAAATATTGCCATATTTTGAAAACATAGAGAATAAATTTATAATAATAAATAATCAAATTAGGGTTGTCAAACGCAAAAAACGAAAAGTCCCAAACATTTTAAATAAAATAATTTAATGTTATCTTTATTTTCTGAAAAACTTCAAATTTTCATCCAAAAAAAATTGTGAAAATTTATATATAAAAAATAACATTCTCATCAAATTACGTTTACTTATGTAACAATTTTTATGTTAGCAATTCTTAAATATCATTTGAAGTTTTCTTAAATTCATTAAATTTAAATTAATATTTTCTGTAGTGAGATTCTGTATATTTCAAATTCAGCGATCTGACAATCGCAAAATATATCGACAGCTATTGTTGTTTGCACTAAGGATTAAGTGATTCACTAAGTACATATATCTTAACGACAGTCGACAAATCTGTTTTTCTATTTATTTAAATTGTAAACTAGTGGCATCTCTGTCAAAATAAGCGAAAAACACAAAGAATAAAAAAAACAAATTATTTCGTGTTTGACAGGATGATTTTATGTTTATGTTTAATATCTTTATTTTTTTTTTACTAATATTTCTGTTTATTTGAAAATGAAATAATGAATTGAATATGCTATATAGTTTTTTTTATTTATATAAAAAAGTTTTTTAATAAAAGCAAAATATTTTTACTATTTTATGATTTTTATTTATGTATGACGACATTTCAACCTAAAAATTTAAGTTTTTATCGATTGAATAAACAACACAAAAATGGTTGTCGTTTAGATAACAACAACAGCTGACTTTAACAATAGCGAATATCGTTTAAAAATTTTACTGATAATTTTGCTATTTTCTTTTTTTAACGATTCGACTATCGTTAAAAGAAGTTACTGAATCGCGGTACTGAAAAGTTATTAATATCTCCTGAATGGCAATATTTTTTTTAAATGTAAACATTTTTAAATGTAAACATATTTGGTGTTTTTTTTTTTGGAATTTCAAATTGTGTTTAACGAATAAAATTTATATATTAAAGATGCAATTGATGTCTTCTAAATTTAAAATTATTATTTCCGACGTTTTGATATGATTTTCTGAAATTCAATTAATATTTTCTAATTTATAATTGGAAATTTTAATTTCAGTTTTTATAAGAATTGATATTTTCTTAAATTTGAATGGAAAATTTAAAAAGTGCAATTTTGTATTTATGCGAATAATAATTCTTTATTAATTATAAACAATTTTTAAAAATTAGATGTAATCGCAACATTTTAACATTTTAAAAATGAGATTGCAGTCAGATGTGTGAGCATAAAATTTAATGGCGATGGATTCGACTAATTCGAACAATTTTTCGTTGATAATACGTACACAACGATTTTACCATTTCAGTGTGATGTGAGATTGGGGGGTTAACATTGTTCTGTATGATATCTAGTTGAAAATATTGAAATTCATGTTAAAATAGAAATAACTATTGCAAAGCTAATTAGAACAAAAATTGTGGCGCCATCTACTGCGGCATAGTCACGCTGAGCAAAATGAAGTGACACGCTATTAATGCAAAAGAAATGTATTTTCCCCACAACAAAATATTGCAGAATTTTATGTAAATAAAATAATATACCGATTTATTTCTAACATGCAGTTACTATGAATATACTTACATACATACATATATATAATATATGTATATTATTTGTATTATTTAATATGTGTATGTATGTATATGTAAATATTACACAAAAAAAATACAACATCAAACGTTATTTTTGTGTTTTTCTCTTTAAATAAATTAATACATAAATTTTTTTGCTAAATTTACATTTGGGCAATTCACAACAGGTGTTGTATATTGTATGTTGTATTGAAATACATTTGTTGTGAACACTCAGTTGTATTTTCATATTGTAAAACGCTTTCTTTTGTAATTTTCGATCCAACGAGGAAAGATCGCTTCGTTGCTTCTGCTATTTTGTATAAGAGAAAACACTTGCCAGTGTTTGCTTTTTGGTCGTGAGATATACCCTAGAGTTTTAGTTACGTACCTCTTGCTTTTTAATTTATAATGAAAAAAAAATGTTAAATGTTTTGGTTGGTACTGAAAGAGAAAATACATACTAAAAATATAAACATTAATTTTTATATAAATAAACTTATCGATGTATCTGCATTATTTGCCATATTTTATTTTATAATTATTTATGCTGATAAAATTCTATGTATTTGTTTTTTCTTTTTCATAAAAACTGGCATTCACTTGGAACTGATACGTTATGATACAATATACAACATTTACTAAACATAGCAAATGAAGTTGGATCGTGTATCAGATTTTTCAGTGAAAATTACCAACAACAATTTTACACTATTGTAAAGTGATACACGATACAACAGATACAACGATACATTACCCATTGTGAATTGCCCAATTGTTTTTTTTTTATTAACAACTAGGTATTTTAGCATTATTTGCTTTAGATGTTGGTGAATTTTTACTCCCTTTATATTAACTCGTAGTGTCTGCTTGTCGAAAAAATTTTGGATCGCTTTTAACCAATTTCCCGTGACTCAATCGATCTGAAATTTTGCAGGCAGGCTCATGGCAATGACAGAAATGATCTAACAAATTTTTTTAACGATGCCAAAATAATGGAAACTTTTAAATTTTTCTACCCGAGTTGATAAAAAAATGTACAAAGGGTTTGTTTTTATTATATTATTACCACAACGACCACAAAAACAACAAGTCCAGCTATGACAACAATGCAACATTTAGAATAACAGCAAGAACAATATAGAAATATCATGTTTTTAATTTTTTTTTACTTTTCAGAGATTTCCCTGGACCTGCTCCACCGATTTTAATGATTTTTGAAATAGAAATCTTTCCATGAATTTGGTGAATCATTCTCACTAAAAATGATCACCCTAGCTGTCCTATTGAGGGCGTGATCGTGACAAGAACAACATAGAAAATTATATTTTTTCAAGACTTTTTTTAGTTCTTCATTCAAATCTCGGGCCCTAATCGACCAATTTGGACGATTTTAAACAGCGAACTTCTCAGGATGTTAGTGAATCATTTTTTATATCAACGAGTACCCTAGCTGCCCGATTGATGCCGTCATCGTGATTTCCACAGACGGAGAGACGGACATTGCTATAGCAACTCCGGTTGTTATAAGGATCACAAATATATATATTTTATGGGGTCCAAAATTTTTTTTCTAATTATTACAAACGGAATGACAAACTTATATATACCCTCTGCACACTGGAGTGGAGGGTATAAAAATTAAGGAAAACACAAATCCCGATATATCGGAAAATAACGGTATGGAGAAAAATTCCGGGAATTATATTTAAAAAATTCCGAATCCGGGATTTGGAAAAGTTAGTTCTGTTTGCAATCCCTAATAAAAAACTTTCGATCTACTGCACAACATTAAAACCTTGCACCATTGTGGTTTCTACAAAAGCCTGACCGAAAACTAGTGAGTAACATTATTCCATACATTTGGAAGCTCTGATTAATGGAAATACTTTGTAAACATATGTCAAATAGAATTAAAAAATTGTAATATTATACAGAATAATTGAATTACACATTATATATTTAAATATTAATTCAAAACTTAAAGAATTATTTCTTCGATGCTGTGTCTGAAATATTTTGTTGATGCGAGTATAATAAAGTTCAAAACAAATAACATTCTTATTCTTATTCATAAAATGCCAGTAGGTATTAATGGCAACACTGGATTTCGCTTTACTTATTGGATAAACTATCTGATTGAAATTTCAAACACACAGATAAACTCACACCAACAGTACGAGTATAAACATACTACATATTCATATATCAATACACAATGATACGTAAATATTACCATTTAATAGGAAAAGTAAATTAAAATAATGGAAATGGTTTTTCTTTATGTTTATTTTCCCGGTATTATTATTTTTATATTTTATTCACTTTTCCGCATTAAAGATTGTTCATGTGTTTATTATTTCAAAACAATATACTAGTTCAATGAGAACAGCGAATAAATTCAGAGTAATTCAAAATTGTAACGAACACGTGTATCATTTACTGCTACTATCGCAACTTATACGACAATGAATGAAACGCACAATTGTAGCATGTTATAAAATCGACATTACGTGGGAAATTCTAGTATTGAACTAACTGCAAAACTTAAGCAATTCGAGAATTGTGGTGAAAATTAACACATAGTATTTTGGAATTTACGAACTCAGAACACATCCATACGAGAAGTACATTATTTTCACTTCAGTTGCTTATTGCATAGGTAAGAGACGTTCGTTATATATTCTCATTGTTGCTGATTGTTTTTGAATATTTGTTGGTTATTGCTCTTGTCGTCTAAATAATACAGATCAACACTACACATGTCCACTATGTAGAGACGGTTGAATAAGTAATATATAAATTATACTTTTTTGCATTTAAGATATTTTGCCAAAGGTCGATTAGTCATGCTAACTTGTCTTTCTGTTTGTTACATGTTGGAAAAATTATCAGGGGTCTAATTTTTGCAGTCGTAAGCGAACATATAACGAATAACGAAATTTCTGATTTTGGGATTCGATAATGAGTGATCATTCGAATGCAACCTTGTGGAATTTTAATCGTTAACAAAATAGCATGCAAAAAGACATTTTTCTCCAATAAAGAAAAAAAAAAGAATAGGTTAGTTCAAAATATATACAATACATAATTTGAAAAACATTAATTTTAGTAATTTTAGGACAAAAATGAATAAATATATAAAAAAATTTTAAATATATATAAATATGGAAAAATTTCTTAATTTTGTTGTACGATTGTGTATGTGCCCTAACGAAAAAAATATTGAAAAAACTAAGAGTTTCGGCGGTTTTTTCAGTAAATTGGCCTCGTTTTTTCAATATTTTATCCAACGAAATTAATGTTCCGAAAAACATTGATCAACGGATATTAACCAAACCGATCCCTCGGTGCCAAAGAAAATTTGATGGATATTTTCGAAGTCATTAGGATTTCATATATACACAACGAACTACCGAACCAACTTTTGTAACCACATAAAATAAAGCACCATACGAATCAACCATTAGGTCTCTGGTGGTACCCACCTAATAATATATTTAAGCTTGTCGTTTCGTTGTTTGTCTTCGAGATGTGGTTGGAGCTGTATACAAGTTGCCATCACCATCCGAGATAAGAATATCTTCTTTACGACCGAATCGGAAGATGACGAATAAAAAAAAAATTAAATCAATTTGTTAATATTTTTCTTCTTTTTAATGTCACTTTTTTTAAATTTTATAATAAACATGTTTTTTGTTTACATTTTCTGTTTAATCTGTTACATTTAAGCAGTGTTGTAAACAGGGCTGCGGAGTCGATGATCAAAACTCCGACTCCAACTCCGACTCTGACATTTAATTTTTTCAATTGGCGACTCCGACTCTTTCCGGCTCCGACTCTTCAATATAACAGGTTTTGTACAATATATTTCATAGTGACTAGTAGTTGAAGGTATATGTACATATATCTATGAATATTACTATGTATAAATACAAGTAATAAAAATACATAAACTTTAAGGTTTGGTAATAAATTAAATTATTATTCAAATTTAAGTATTACTTATTTTTAAATAAATAAACAACCGAAAAAGGTTGAAAATATACATATTCACATTATTTTAAATAAACACAAAAAATACAAATTAAATTCGATGCTTTAAGTCTGATTTAATAATTTTAAAAGCTGAATATAATCTTTCAACGCTTACTTGTGTTGGAGGCATTGCAGTCACAATTCTAGCTGCATCACTAATTATTTCTGGATAAGTAGTGATTGCTTCTTCCGCATTCAATTTTTAGGAACGATCATATTTTTCCATTTCTTGCAATTGTTTTAAAAACTCTTCTGTAAATTTGGATTTTTCGCTGTCTAAAAAAATTCGATTCATTAGATCAACGTAAACAGCAGCTAACAGAATATTATTATTTAATAACTAATCCTCTCTCCTTTCCTTTGAAGATACAATAGCACGAGCAATTGCTCCTCCTGTTTTGTTTAGTTTATGTATCAAGCCTTTCCATTCCTAAAAAAAATCCCAGGTGTCAAATCCTCGGCCTGCATCTTTTTGGTGACAACATAAGGGAGTGACAAGACTTTTCTTACTGTCGCGTCAAGAAATGTTTAAAGTTCAAGTTAAAAATGGTAGCTGGACTCTGATTTCTATTACCATAAATTAAAAGCAATTTTTACACTGGTATTTTAGAACCAATAATTAATATCTGCTAAGTAAATGTGAACTAAAAATGACTAACGTTTATATTGCAATATAGATATAAAAAGATGATCCGAAATATAAGACAAATATCAATTTAAATGCGCAAATATTCATTGTGCTAAATTTGAAGTAACTAGAAGTATTCTAACAAATAGGCTAATGCATGATATACAAATTTCTTTTAAAGAATTTCTAAAAATGCCATGGAAATCGAAAATACCATAAAGCTCATTTAATCTAAATAAAGGGCTCTATGTTTTAGGTATTATCAAGATAACCGTATGTACTTGGGAGGTGAAGATGTTTTTTATTTTGTAATTTTTATTTTTTGTTATTTTATTTTATAAATAATTAATATTAAATATTAATTTCATTTATATCAGCATATTGTACCCTTATAATTAATTAATACTGTACTGTAAGTATAAGAATAATTTTCTTGTTGTACAGGAAAGCACAATAAATAAATAAATAGTTGTCATCATTCAAATAGATGAATCTTTATTTAATCATAAGCCCAAAAACCATATAGGACGAGATGCATTCTGATGTGTAGCGAGGTTATCAAAACATCGATCCAACAAAAATACAGCACAGGCCCGTTATTCATTCAGTTTACTTTGTAGATGCTGTGACTGGAGTACATACTCAGAAGAGATAATTCTATTGGGGAAACACAATACCTACTAAAAAAGGCAGAACTACTGAAAAATAATCTTGCAAGTTTAATGTGGTGGGAAAATGTGCATATAGTATGTTGTAAAAGTTCCCGAAAATTTTTTGATTTAATTCGTTTGTATCATTAAAACAATGTTCATGGTTTTATTTTTAATTAGCGTTAGGTGGGGTGACGATTTGGTTCTGACCTCATTTGCTGGGATAATTTGATTCGGATCCCAAAAATTTGAAATTTTTATTTAAATTACTAATTTTTTTCGAGTAGGGTTTTTAAATTTAATATTTTTGGGAGACGGAGTCGGAGTCGGAGTCGACGGAAAAAACGCGACTCTGACTCCGAACCCAACAAGCAAAATTACTGACGACTCCTCGACTTTGACTTCGAATCCGACTCCGCAGCCCTCGTTATGAAACATATTTATTTCTACTAGCAGATTCCAGCCCTCGAAATTCGAGCGCAAATTCACAAATCAACACAAAAAACAAACTCATTTTTATTACAAACTCATTAACAAATTTAATAAACACACACATAGCATTGTATAATTTTATGTATGTAGTAGTATGTTGGTAGCAACTTTAAATGCAATTTAATCAAAATAAGGAAAAAAATTAAAAATCTGTAAATCTGCAAATCGGCTAAAAAGAAATACCTTTCAAATAATATACGTTGGTCAAAATTGGGATTAAACGGTAGAACAAAACATCAGTCACAAGAAATCGCCTAGCCTATTAATATTATAGATCTTTTACAATACTGAACTAACAAATCGTTTCGTTTCGTAACAAGTAAGAAAATTAGAAATATTTTCACTATCGAAATAAATTTCGATACGAAATTATTTCGATCACGACTGCGAAAATTAGGCCCCAGGAATTCTTATGTAACTTCAGAACAATGAATTATGCTCAAGAAATACTTTCAATTAATTGTAATCGATCGTATGATCGAATGAATTTCTGAATTAAAATGATTTCATAATTAGTAATATATTAAAATAAAAACAAGTAAGAAAATTATAGTCGGTCTAGACCGACTATACGACACCCTATACCATGCGTTTAGAGACCCTATCTCTCAGGCCCAACTAATTGGATATATAAAATAAGCATACATCAAATTTGAGTGGCATTTTTATTAATTTTTTTGGCTGCAGATATGAAAAAGTTCATATCGGATGCTATGTCTATATGGGGACTAGATCCAAAAATGAACTGATCCTGACCATGGTTGGTAAAGTCTCTTGTATTTTGCGAAAATATATACAAACAAAATTTGAGATGAATCAGTGCAATATTTTTGTTTTTTGATAGATTTAAGACAATATCGGGAAGCAGCTCTATATGCGGCCTATGACTAAGAGTTGTCCCATAGGGATCGTTTTTGAACTATTCGTTAATTGATGTAATAAACACATACAAACCCAATTTGAGTAAGATCTATACGACAATTTGGATCTTATGGCAATTTATGTCGATTTTATAGGGGTCCTTTGTATGGGGGCTAGGTCTGAACATGGACCGATTCTCACCAATTTCAATAGCGTTCATTCCATGGCCGATAAAAGCTTATATACCAAATTTCATCAAAATATATTCATATTTGCGACCTGCAGTTTGATTACAAGGTTTCATGGACACGGACGGATGGACGGACATTGTTAAATCGACTCAAAAAGTGATTCTGATTCGATCGGTATAATAAAAGATGGGTCTAGGTCAAATATTTTTGGTTGTTACAAACAGCAGCACAAAGTCATTATACCCAAACCACATAGTGGTATAGGGTATAATTAACATAGTGTTTGAATATTTAACAATACTATTTACCATCTAACTAGACTTACTAAATTTGCACAGTTTGTAAACGTAGTATGCATGTTCACATGAGTCTGTCCATTCATCTCTCGGTTGTTGTTTATTGTTAATATATTTATTGAGTAGACGAGTTGTTTCTTTTTTTATTTTTTTTTTTGTTTCGATGAATTTCAAATGAAAATCCATAAATATCATCGCCACTTTTCAATAAGATTTTAATTTTTTTAATGTTATTTATGTACTTTTTTGTGTCTGTAGGCGTATCAATATTGAAGTGAACTGTCACAACAAAATATGTATACTCGTACAAATATAGCAACATGCATATTAATATATCCCGAACTATTAAACATCGACATCACTGAGAAGATTAGTAAAGTTGATAGAATGTGTAAAATAAGATTAGGTTGTGTGTGTGTGTGGGGGGGATAGATCATATAAACAAAAATCAAAGCAATTAAAATTATTTAAAAAAGCTATTTCAATATATTTTGTTTCCCCGTTATTGGTTAATATTTTTAAACAAATTGTTAAGATGCACAGCTGAGTGCTACCGGGCGCGTCCACAGGTTGCGGATAGTGAAAAGTTCCGCAGATATATGGTACAGCTGCTAGTGCAGTCGTGGACAATCAGCGGTTTCCGGGTGGCGTCGGACTCCTAACAAGTTCTGAGTGCCAACGATACTCGAAACGTCAAGGTGAAATATTGGCGCCTTTAAATGCAGAATCCCAATCAGCTACTCATCTTAAACCGAATGATAAGCGAAACCTCAATAGGCCCTACGCTCCTTATAGGAACTAAAGGAACCAAGAAACCATATATTTTAACCAATAGCTACTTAACCCGGAGAAGTTCATATATAAAAAAATTTAAATCGATTTTCTCGCAAACAACATTTTTGAAGTCCATGAGCATCATAACTCAAAATCTACTTGACTGACCCTTTTGAAATATTATACACTATTTCTACACATACTGCTACATGTAATCAGGAAGAGTTTTTTTAAAACAATTTGTCCCATTTGTTAACAACAAATTCACCGAAATATTATAGCAAAAATCGTGTTTTTTTACTGCAAAATGCTGCCAAAAATAAAAAAAATTAAAAAACTCTTCCTGATTACCTCACATGATCCGGTAACGAGTTACGATCATCACCGCAAAACAACTTTTTTTCGTGGCGCCTCCATAGATTCACTGTCACGGACTTGTTCATTGAAATTTTCAATTGAAAATTTTTTGAAAGACACTTCAAGTGTTATACTACAACCTGTATAAAAAATAAATCTTCCAACATTATTCATAGCTTCAAAAAAAGTTATGAAAATACGTTTAACAACGTTTTTAGCTAATCTACACATAAACTCGTGCAAGAGTTTAATGGTATTTTAATATCTATGCCCAATTATATAAAAGAATACCAAATTTAAAATATGCATTTTCAAATCGTAATTAAAATAGAATATATTTAAAGAAATGAAGAGGAAAAAACTAACAGCAGGGAAATAAAATAATTTAAATAATTAGGGAAGTGTATGAGAAGGTCCTTTTTTATTCTTTTCTACATTAGATACTATAATTATCCCATGTTGTTAACAAATCAAAAATTCCCACAATTTGATTTTGTTAAATAAAATTTTATATTGCACACCACTGTGCAGAGGGTTATGTCAGTTCGTCATTCCGTTTTATACTCATCGAAATATATTCCGGAGACCCCATAAACTACATATCGTTAGCAGAAATGCAAAAGAACGTAACTATAGTTTTCATTTTTTTTACAGGAGAAGCTTAAAACCGTATAAAATGGTCAAAAATAAAAATAGAGAACTCATATTTTCAATTATTACTTAAAACACATCGACTTATATATTTCTTGAATAAAAGTATTATTTTGATGGAAATTTTAAGAGTAATGTTAATTACGGTCTTTTCAATTTTTTTTCATAACTAAAATGAAATTTGTATCATGAAAAATAAATACTTTAAAATTATTGTTTTTTGATAGTTATTTAATGAAACATTTAAGTTGTTTTGAGTGCAATGTTTTTATTCATTTATGTTTAAATTTTAAGGATATTTTGTGTATTATAATTATTAAAAAGAGAAAAACAAAATTAGTTCAGTTTAAAAGAAATAGTAAAACATTAAATAACTATTTGTATAGTTTTGAAAAACAAAAATATTACATTATTTTTTTTTTTAGTTTTCATGGGGAGTGCTATCCTCTGGAAGAAATGACTTGAGATCTTAAAACAACATTTTTATTTTGGTAGAAACAACCATCAGTATAGATAATAATATGATGGCTTGAAAACTATTAACTCTTATAAGTAAATAAATCAAAGAAGATGCCAGTAAGAAATTTTAGCATACGAAGTGAGCTTACAAGTTCCAAAGAAAAATAAAGCAGTCCTTCTGTTTCATCTACACATCACTTCCGAGAATCCGATACTGAGTTAGGCAAACCAATAATGATTGCAGATTATAATAACACTAAGGGAGGCATTGATTAGATCGACAAGAAATACTCAGTGAATTCGTGCAGTCGCAAAACTTGCCGTTGCCCAATGGCAATTTTTTACATAATACTGGGTATGATAGGTATCAACTATTTTATTGCATACAAAGCACCTGAAAATATGGAGTCCAAAAGAAGAGGAGCATCTTTGTTAAATATGGCTCGGGAAATAATGCTAGATCATTGAAAGCACGTGTATACAATGAAAGGTTACCAAGAGAATTACGCATGATCATCAGTCGAGTTCTGGAAAAGACTTGGCAGCTACTGGTGGAAAGTTTTGTCATATATGTCCGCGTAAAATAAAAAAGAAAACAAAATACAGCTGGTGAAAGTACTAGCTGGTGTTCTTGTTTAAAGCGTATTTGCTTGAAGTGTTCCAGCCCTCTATGTGAAAGCTGTAATATTTTGAGATTGTATAAGTTAAATAATCTCACCGTATGATTTAGCTCAAAATTAAAACTGAATATACCTTACGTGAGTTTGCAAATATAAATAAAGAAGTTCCTTCAAATTTATTATAATAAGTGTTTTTTTTTGTTTTTAAGAGAAGAGTATTATTTCTGTTGTTTTGATAAAACTAAATAAAATAAACGTCTTTTACCACAGAAACGTCTTTTATTTCAAATTTTAGTCTTATGTTAGCTTGAAAACTATTAACTTTTATACGTAAATAAATCAAAGAAGATGCCAGTCAGAAATTTTAGCATACGAAGTGAGCTTACAAGTGAAGTCTACTAGACCCCACGTCAGTTATTTTGTTAAAATTAGTGTACGTTAGTTGCAGAGGTTTAAATTAGGTATGAGTGATAATTATATGATTTCCAGTGCCAGTAAGTCACTAATGAGCTTAGTTGGTACACTGTACAACAGCTGATAAAGGGGGGAATTAGCATTCCCAGGTTAGGGTGAAAGTACTAGACCATTATTATCAATTTAATCGAATAAAATCTTCAAAAACATTCCATTATGTACCAAAACATATTCAGGGGCTTGATGATGATTATTATGTATTAGTAGTCTAGCAGAGATGTATATATATGAGTGATATTTTTAATATTAAATCTCACATAATTAGTATTTTTAATTTGTTTCTTAAATGGATATATTAAGAACTTTAAATTCTACTGAATTCGTATATTCCATACCAATTCTAACCATACCAATTCCATCGTAGGACGCATATATGGAATTTATCGAAATCTTTGGGTCGTAAAAATCTTCAGCTGTCACGTATTTTATTAGGTAAAACGTATCTCATCCCCGTTTCATTATAGGACTGCGAAATGTATGCAAACTGTGATAGTAATGACTTTAGAAAACTTAAAGTTGCCTACAACAATATTGCTAGATATAGCTACTACTACTTCATATCAGATAAAGGAAATTAGTTCTGAAGATCTTCTTAAATTTAAAAGGCTTTTTTTTTTACACAAAATTATTACATCAACTTTACCTCTCTGATTCCATAGAAGGATACAATTTGCTAGATCTGTTCGTGGCAAATATATTATCCAAAAAGATTTAAAAGCCTTTTATCACAACTAGTCTTTGAAACTTTTCTCCTAAACGAATGCAAATCATAAGCAACGCTAACAGGTTTAAAAATGAGTTGTTTAAATTCCGTTGTTAAATTCAATTTATCAACTAATTTCGATTGCTTTTGATTAAATTCAATAAACATTTGTTACATATAATTTAGACTTTTATATTCTTTATATTTTATTGTTAAATGTGAGTTATGTTAATGTAGGTCATCAAATAAATACATAAAAAATAAAAAAATATTAATAACAATTATTTATTTCAGCCTTAGCTACAATTTTGCTTAAGAATTAAATGAGAAATCATCAATGGCTCTTGAGTTATAGCTTAAGACCTTTCGTCATAAAAATATAAAAGTTCATAAAGAAGAGGACGGCAAACACTTTGGATGTTTTACTGTACTGTCCTAGTATTTTCACATTAACTTACAATTTCTCACCCCCCCAGATAAAGACCCTGTTAATTTATAAGATAAAGATAATATAAAACAGGTGTATGAGTTATAAAATTATCTTAATTAAATATTACGCATACGTTTTATTTTACCAACTATTTCTATGTGGAAAGCTTCAAATCATTAAATTATACATTTGATACGTTTTTGATGTGTAAACATCTCTACACGCAGGGGTTTAAATTTCTATTTCACAATACAATCACAAAAACAGCGGTAAGACAAAATCGTTGAGACTTATGATTGTATTGGTGAAAAAATTATGATATGCAATAACATGTTTGAAAATGAAAAATAAAAATGAAAAATGAAAAATAAAAAATGAAAAATGAAAAATAAAAATGAAAAATAAAGAATGAAAACTGAAAAATGAAAAATAAAAGAAAGAAAAATGAAAAATAAAATATGAAAAGTGAAAAAAACTAAAATAAAAAACGAAAAATAAAAAATTAAAAATAAAAAATGAAAATGTTTTATAATGCAAGTTGTGAAAGTTGATGCTACAAGATTTCCTTCTGTTTCGTCCCAAATATAATTAGTAGATTCATGAGATATTGCGTTATAAATTGTTAAATTATGCACTTGAAGTTTCATTTTATAGTACGAGGCACTAGCCTTTAGTTGTGGTACAAGCTTAACTGCTTGCATATCTATACAAAGCAGCAGACACAATCCCGATTTCGCGTTTTCTATGTCATTTTCCTTTTCATTTCTCATAAGCTCAATTTATTTTCTATGTTCCTCGAACTGATCTTGTGATATATTCTTTGCTTTGTATTTTAAGCACAAATCACACCGATCGTTCCTGGGCTTAAATAATGAGTAGTTGCCATTTTTTAATGTTTCCATAAAATTAGAATACGATACAGGAAATATTCCATTAGCTTCGTTTGCTTTGCATCCTAGCAAATATAGATCAAAAATTTGTTTATATGATTTAAAATCTGACTCGAAATATACTTTGTTCGTATATTTCCGACGATAATGAGATTATATTTTTGGTATATCTACTAACCATTTTTTTAAAAAGCAAAGTCGTTTTTCGTATTGAAACTTTTGGACTTTTTCCTTAAACTGATCTCGTTTTTTATGATTGCTTTGCATATCTGTCCATTTTCTTGCCATAGTTTCAGATATACCTAGAGTATTGAAAAACAGTTGACTGCAGACTTGTTTCCGAATTGACTTGTGATTTAAATAATAAGATTTTGTATTACAACGCCGAGAGTCTTCCGCGCAAATACGGTTTCTTTTTGAATATTCAATAAGACCATTTAAATAAACTTTTTTCTGATCGCAGGACATATGCCAGAAAATCTCAAATATCTCCTTTCGTTTATCGTCTGGAAAAAAGGAGCAGTGCCGGAGTTTATCTTGCCATTCTTTCGGTCACATTTCCTTTCGACAACCCCTGATATTTCTTACCATGCATCCGATTTTTTCTATTATCTTGTCTCATGTGTTTTAAAGTTTTTTTTAGAATTAAAAACATCACTTTTTAAATTGTTTCCAATAACTTTTTCAATGTTATGTATATTAAAATAAAGTCTAAATATTTTCAACAAACAACTAAATTTATTAGATTTGTGTGAGTTAAATCAAAACAAATTAAAAGCAAAAATAAAAAATAAAAGCCTACTATGTTAAAATAAAAAAACAAGTAAAATTTAATATACAAATTGAATGCAAAAAAAGCCTACTATGTTTAAAAAAAATACCAAATCAAATTTCATATACATAAGTTTGTAGTTACGTTCTTTTGATTTATGCAGTACATGCAGTTGTAGTTACGCGTTTTTTATTTTCGTTAATAACATTGGTATTTTTGATCGTAGCTATCTTAGATTTTCTGAGGACATGGCTTTTGATAAAATGCACCAAATTCAATCAAAAAACGGATTTTTAAATTTTTGTTGGTTACGTTCTTTTGCATTTCTGCTAATTCTTTATTCTTATGACGAGAGAAGTTGATTTTGCGATAACGAAGCAAGGTTCTTATTTTTTGCGTAATGTCCTTTATTCTGATTAGGTTCTCTTAAAACTACCCAAATCGGTTATAAATGAAAGTGTAAAAATCTTTAAAAAAAAAAATAAATATGTTTAATGAGGCTGTTGTTATTCTTAAGATATATTTTGTAATTGTTGTTACTGTTTTAGTCGTTGAAGTCAGTGGTGGATTTTCACCTAGTACCGTGGGGCACGGGCAAACTAAATATTATATAGTCTCTGCATAATGTCAACCTGACCCCATATATATTAAAAAATTAAACCATTGGCCATCGTTTGATCTTTCTTTTCCAAGTATAGGTATGGACTAATTTGTCGAGTGTGTCAACCCCTCCCTTCGTTTTATTATAGTCCAATATTATTTTGGGTTTATTTATTTATTCGAGGTCAACAATATCATCATTGTGTAGTGTGGATAGTAACAATACATTCTTGTTTGGCTGCGCAACATAACTTACCAAAATCAGATGATCACCGAAGCAAAATTTGCCTACATAAATTTCTGGTTTTAAATAATAATCTTAATACCGTACTTGCCTGGCTTTGATGGTAAATACTGTCTACCATTTTTCATCTATAGTTAAGAATGATGATGGTTTGTAAGGTCCTTTGATATTCACCAAAAACATATTCCAAACATCACGGAAAGCTGCTAGCTTTTCTTTCTTCAAACGTTCTGCTCTAGTCTAGTAATTATCGAAGCGCAAGAATCGTAAAAGCTGCTGCACTCTTTATTACATTACAGCCCGATAAAAACGACGGTTGTCCAGGTGGTATAATTCATCCAATCTTACGTCCCAGTTCTTGTAAACCCCAGAGTATATAAGTGTACCAATCAGGGCATAAATTTCGTTTCAATTTTTATCATACCAAAACCGTGCAGTGTTACTGTTTATTGTGTACAAATACTTAGCTTACCTATTGGTTTCGGCAATTATTACATTAATTGATGTCTCTGGAACTAATTTTTTCAACGCGAACAGATGAGTATATAATTTTGAACTGTCTCAACAAAAAATACCTTGTCGTTCTCTCAAGATCTGAAAGTCATGAACTTAAGTTACATTTGGTGGAATTGTCCTCCATTTTCTTCTGCACTTTTTATGTTGCGCGTAATATCAAATTTCCTCTTTTTCCACTTCAGGTTGTTCATCAGCTTCGTTAATTTCTACTATCATAGTTATCATTTCCTTATCAGAATTGGTAATACTTTTGAAATGATTTCGAATATACTGGCAAATTTATCTTTATAGGGCCAACTAAATAATAAACCTAATTATTATATGCCAGAAAATTAGACTACACAAAATAACCACAAAAATATATAAATATTCTATTATATAATAGTCACCAAATAATTATTTATATGAATATATAATTATCACAAACAAATTATTTTATAATAAAAAACACCTCTATTCAAAAATAATATTCACTTAATGTTTTCTAATATCACTTTTTACATTTGAAAAAGAAACAACTTCAATTGTATTATAAGATTAAATACAAAAATCATGTCAAAAAGATTGCTTAAAACTATTTTAGCCAATGCCCTGACTGAATGAATATTAAGTAATTCAATTGTTGAATTTACTTTTTAATTAGTAAGTCGAATTAGAGGATTATCGATTCTGACCACGTATTTAATAAAGGAAATAAAATAATATTCTAAAAAAATCTGTGTACCTGAACTTTTTATTTTGATACATACATAGCTGAAATCATTTTTCCCATTGCTTTCAAGATCGCTAGATTTGACAAAATTCTCATCACTGCTCAGAAGGCTTTAAATATTATTTAGGTGATTCTCCTTTTCAATAACAATCTGTGAAAAATAATATGAGAATGTGAGTGTCTAATTATTCAGTCTGCATGAGTTTGGCTCATTTTGACTGATAAATTGTTCACGTACACAAGAGTAGTATGTATATGTTCCTACGAAATCACTTTTTCAGTACAAGTGTGGCTCCATGCACAGTGGAACCTCTCATAATGGACACCTTCCTTAAGCGGACACTCCCTTTGGACGATGAAGAAGTACATAAAGGTCAACACTGATAAGAAGTATATAATTGATAAGGAGAACATAACTGATAAGAAGTATATGACTTCTGCGGTTATGAGTTAATTAACTAAATATAGATTTGATAAGAAGTATAGCAAATCTGTGAGACTATATATAGATAAAAAGATTTAGTTTTTTGTTATTTTTAATTTAAAATATAAATTTTGTAATTGATTAATTTCTTATTTTTTAACTTATGTTTTCATGTCAAGTGCACCAACTTTTGAAACCGATGTCATCCGGGATGAAATTTACACCAAGGTTAGTCCTATTGGATAGTAGTTTAGACACAATTTTTCAATAAGATCGGTCCAGATCTCTCTGAGTTAGAGGGTATCAAAATTTGACATTTTGGCCACACAGGTATTTTTTCTCATCCATGTAACTTATTACCTATTGTTCTTAGAAAATTTTCTCCCAAATAGTTTAGATGGATATTTCTTCAATATTTCGGAAAAAAATACTTAAAAAAAAAAAAAAATTTTAGACTTTTTTTTTGCTAAATTAAAGCGTTTTTTGCCTTTTTTTCAAAAAGTGCATTTTTTTTTTTCATAAGAAAGCTTAGGATTTTTCCTTTATGAACCATTTGGTCGCTTAGTGGGATGGGAGTGGGATATCTATCAAAATAAATGTTTTGTTACTCAAGACAACGGTTTTTCAATTTTTCACAAATGCACTATTTTGAATTTTTTCCTATTTGTGTGTAAAGCCTTACAAATAAAACTTATACTGAGAAACTAGACAAATTAACCTTTCCGAACGTATGTAACATACCTTCATAACATAACAGAAGAGAATGGTTATCTGTAACCTGAAAGAGTTATTTGCAACATTTCAATCTGAACACGAGGATGTTAGAATTGTCTTCACGAAATTAACCCAAATGAGGCCAAAACATTGCGTTTTGGCAGAATGCAGCAGTATGCGTTCGCATTTACCATGAAAATGTTAAACTGATGTTGAAGGAAATCAACTTAAAGTATTTAACAGATGATTCGGCAGAAGATTTACACGATTACCCGCGATTGCCTTAAATTGACTATGTGTCCTAATGCAACAACTTCTTGCCACTTAGGTGAATGTACCAATTGCCCGAAAACCACATTCATCAAAGAAAATTTAATCAACTCTTTAAATCGAGAATATATAGAGGAGGTCAAATTTGATTCGTGGATTCAGACTGACAGATGCACATTGAAAACAATCATTTTAAATGTGGATGATTTTGTGGAAGAAATGTGTACAGGATTGCTGCTAAACTTGAGAACCCATGTCTTTTTAGTCAAAGAGCAATGGTCATTCTTCAAGGATTTGAAGATACATTTGAAGTCTGGTGAATTCGTTATTTCATATGATTTCGCAGAAATCTATAAATATGTTCTTCAGGATGCCATACAAGCATTCCACTTCAATAACGACCAAGCAACTATATTCACAGTAGTTATTTACTACATGAAAGATGAAAAACTGGAACACAAAAGTATGGCAATCATATCCGACGATTTAAAACATGATACCGTTGCAGTTTATGAGTACCAGAAGATAATACTAAAATTTCTAAAATCTAAATTTATAGTAAAGAAGGTATACTATGTTTCGGACGGAGCTCGTCAACATTTTAAAAACAAAAGTAGCTTGGCAAATCTTATGGCCTATGAAAAAGATTTTGGAATGCCAGCTGAGTGGCATTTTCATCCTACTGCTCATGGTAAAGGAGCATGTGATGGTATTGGAGCAAACCTTAAAAGAAATGCAGCGAAGTATAGCCTCCAGTGCTCTCATCAAGATCGCATCTTAGATGCGACTGCTTTATTCCATTGGGCAAAGAGTTATTGTAAAGAAATAAAATAGTTTTTAGTAGCAAAGAGGATCATCAGGAAACATTGAAAACACTGAAGAGCAGATTCGATGCTGCGGTAACAATCGATGGCACCGCTCAATACCATGCTTTTATACCGCTTGTCGATGGAAGACTCAAATTGAAAAAGTTTTCTGTCTCTATTCAATGCGATTTCTTTCCAAAGACAACAAATAAACCAGCAGCGAAATCAACAGCTGAACCTAGTAACGCCAGGCGACAAAAAAGCTGGATGAAAGACTGGGTATTTAAAAATTTACAAGACTCAAATACTTCATCAGCTACAATAAATTAAGTATAAAACTAGTTATGATATAAATGGATCTAATGCAATTAAGATTAAATTTTAATAAATTATTTATCTTTTTATTTTTAATATTATTATTATTATTATGCGTTAATTTAATTATTATTAAAAATAAATAAAAAATAATAATTTTTCAACATTTCTATAGAAAAAAAAGCGATTTTTTTCCTGAGGTTAACATATTCTGGGTATTACAGTATCGAGGGTATAAAATTGTAGTTAGTTATGTTATATACCTTCGGAAAGTTTAGTTTGTCTAGTTTCTCAGTATAAGTTTTATTTGTAAGGTTTTAGACACAAATAGGAAAAAATTCAAAATAGTGCATTTGTGAAAAATTAACAAACCGTTGTCTTGAGTTTCAAAACATTTATTTTGATAGATATCCCACTCCAATCCCACTAAGCGACCAAATGGCTCTTAAAGGAAAAATCCTAAGCTTTCTTACGAAAAAAAAATGCACTTTTTGAAAAAAAGGCAAAAAATGCTTTAATTTAGCAAAAAAAAGTCTAAAAAAAATTTTTTTTAAAGTATTTTTTTCCGAAATATTGAAGAAATAGCTATCTAAACACTTTGGGAGAAAATTTTCTAAGAACAGTAGGTAATAAGTTACATGAATGAGAAAAAACACCTGTTTGGCCAAAATGTGAAATTTTGATCCCCTCTAAATCAGAGAGATCTGGACCGATCTTGTTGAAAAATTGTGTCTAAACTACTATCCAATAGGACTAACCTTGGTCCCGATCGGAAGACATCGGTTTCAAAAGTTGGTGCACTTGACATGAAATCCCCCATATATATAAATACTATTATGAATATTAAATATTTCTTGAAAGAAAAAAGAAATGCTACATTATATGCATGCAATTAACCACAATATATTTCAAAATTATAGAAATAAGATAACAATTTCATAGTAAATTATTACCCTTTAAAAATCATGTGGGTCTTTTATGATCTTTTTGATGGCAAGGAAGGAGAAGGAGGTTTAAATAATCGATGTACACTAAGGTATTAATTTGTGTTAATCGAAAATTATAATCTTGGTTAATAACACTATTAACCCCTTTAATAAGCATGTATAATCATGTGGGACTTTACGGCATTTTTATACGTAAGCGGTTGAAAACAGCAATGCACACTAAGGGGTTAACCACAATGTATACTAAGAGTGTTTTTAAATAAGTAACTATTTCAAGCGGAGGTTGCAAGTATCCAAAACTGTATTCTTTATAACTATGATTTTTATAGTACGCTACCCAATATGATCGTTACCAGATATAAAACTGATTGTTATCAGATGTAAAGCTGATCGTTATCAGATGTAAAACTGATCGTTACCAGATATAAAGCTGATCGTTACCAGATATAACTTCTGCGGTTAATTAACGAAAAATGCATTTGATATTTTCAATAAAAATTAACATGTTTCATGTTCACAATGAGTCATGTACCTATATATAGATTTGATAAGAAGTGTGTAGCTACTGGGGAAATGATTCATACATCTATATATAGTTTAGATTATGATTGGTATAATGGAGTTTATAGTAAAAGAAAAAGTTGTTTCAGATAGTGTGTGTGTGTGTGTATGGGTATGGAACTTATAGTATAAAAGAGTTTCACACTTATAGATTAATCTCATTCGTCTACTATATTCTTAATAGTGAAGTGAATATAAAAAATTAGCAAAGCTATTAGCTTTTTTAAACAAAGTTGCTGCCAATTTTATCAATAAAGGACACCAATTTTATCAATAATTGACATCAATTTAACTCAAAGCATAAAATTTAATTGCGAATTATTTTGCAATTATATGCTGGGAAGAGAAGAATCAGAATTATGTGAAATAGACCTGAAATCACATCAAACAAAAAAGGTTGTAGTCAGTGAAAGTTTGGCAAAAGATGAAAAGATTCAAATCAATGTAGTATATTAAAAACAAAATTTAGCGAATTTCAGGAGAGAGAGAGAGAGATAGCTGATGGACATTTATTGAAATATCACATATTGAAATTAATAAAAATCAATATAAATGTATAAAAAGATTGCAATACTTACGCTTACCGCCAACTATTGCAAAAAAACATGCATGCATTAATGTAAAAAATAATGGTGAATTTTGCTTCAAATGGGCTTTAATATCAACATTCTACCCAGTCAATCAAATTATAGTCTTTGAGTTAAATAACCCCGATATAAGTATAAATGTCTTTGGCTTGGAGAATAACCTAATTATAGGACCATACTGTTTTACTTCCGATGAAAAATTACATCATATTAATTTATTGTTGGTGGAAGATGAAGACAAGTTTCATTATGTGTGGATTAAAGACATTTCAAGGTAAGCTAATTGAAATAAATTTATAACGAAAATATAATAATATTTTTTTGTTTTGTATATTAACAGATTAATCCAAACTCAACTAACGAACAAGTAAGAGTGTTAAATTCGGCTGTGCCGAATCTTTGATACCCTCCACCTCGGTTTGAGTCTTGATAATAAATGTAAATGAAAAAGTAAACAATTTGTTAAATTTAATACCAAATTATTTCAGCAAATTCTTTCAGTTGGTTTTCGTCTTTTCTATTATTTCGGATTTATTTCGGTGTTTGCTTTTTGGTCATCGTGGTTGCTGATTGGCATGCATTTAGGTTATATATCTAAATGCATGCGTATCCGGTTATATGATATAACTTCTCGTTTAATTTAGTTTTTGCTAATTAAATAGCTCGCCCTAACCTCCATTGCAAAGGTAATGGTTGTGTAGGGTGGCTATATACATTAAATCGTGCTAATTGGAGATTGCTGTATAGTTTCTTTTAACTGGCCAAATGGAGTAACAAAATAATAACCAAAAAAAAAAAACTCTCTCAACTTTTTTTATTAAAATATTGCCATATTTGGAAAACATAGAGAATAAATTTATAATAATAAATATTCAAATTAGGCCAAACGCAAAAAACCAAATGTCCCAAACATTTTAAATAAAATAATTTGTTCTCTTTATTTTCTGAAAAACTTCAAATTTTCATCCAAAAAAATTGTGAAAATTTATATATAAATAACATTCTCATCAAATTGCGTTTATTTGTGTAACAGTTTTTATGTTCGCAATTCTTAAATATCATTTGACGTTTTCTAAAATTCATTGAATTTAAATCAATGTTTTCTGTAGTGTGATCCTGTAAATTTCAACGATCCGACAATCGCAAAATATATAGACAGCTATTGTTGTTTGCACTAAGGATTAAGTGATTCACTAAGTACATACGTACATCTTAACGACAGTCGACCAATCTATTTTTCTATTTATTTAAATTGTAAATGAGTGGCATCTCTGTCAAAATAAGCGAAAAACACAAAGAAGAATAGAAAAAAACAAATTACTTCGTGTTTGACAGGATGATTATATATTTATGTTTAATATCTTTATTTTTTTACTAATATTTCTGTGTATTTATTTGAAAATGAAATAATGAATTATTTTTATAAAAAAGTTTTTTAATAAAAGCAAAATATTTTCACTATTTTATGATTTCTATTTATGTATGACGACATTTCAACCTAAAAATTTAAGTTTTTATCGATTGAATAAACAACACAAAAATGGTTGTCGTTTAGATAACAACAACAACTGAGTTTAACAATAGCGAATATCGTTTACAAATTTTACTTATAATTTTGCTATTTTCTTTTTTTTAACGATTCGACTATCGTTAAAAGAAGTTACTGAATCGCGGTACTGAAAAGCTAGTAATTTCTCTTGAATGTCAATATTTTTTTTTAATGTAAAAATTTTTTAAATGTAAAAAATGGAATTTGGAATTTCAATTTGTGTTTAACGAATAAAATTTATATATTAAAGATGCAATTGATGTCTTCTAAATTTAAAATTATAATTTCCGACGTTTTGATATGATTTTCTGAAATTCAATTAATTGTAATTTATAATTGGAAATTTTTAATTTCAGTTTTTAGAATTGATATTTTCTTAAATTTGAATTGAAAATTTAAAAAGTGCAATTTTGTATTTATGTGAATAATAATGCTTTAGTAATTATAAACAATTTTTAAAAATTAGATGTAATCGCAATCAGATATTTTGTAGGTAAAGCAGAATAATAATTCTATATAACTATGTAGAACTGTTTTGAAAGCAAAAAACTCAATGATGAACTAGGTAACTCTATTTTGTAAAGACAACAAAAAGTTAACATGCCAAACTTATGTTCATATTTGTAAAAGAATAATGAAAAAACGTATGAAATAAAAGACCAGCCCGTGTATACTCTTAACATTGTTCTGTATGATATCTAGTTGAAAATATTAGCATTCATGTTAAAATAAAAATAATTATTGCAGAGCTAATTATAACAAACAAAAATTGTGGCGCAATCTATTGTGGTATAGTCACGCTGAGCAAAATAAAGTGACACTCTGTTAATGCAAAAGAAATGTATTTTCCCCACAACAAAATATTGCAGAATTTTATGTAAATAAAATAATATACCGATTTATTTCTAACATGCAGTTGTTACGGATATGCATATATATAATATATATATATAATATATGTATATTATTTGTATTATTTAATATGTTTATGTATGTATATGTAAATATTACACACAAAAAATACAACATCAAACGTTATTTTTGTGTTTTTCTCTTTACATAAATTTATACATAAAATTTTTTTTTGCTAAATTTACATTGTTTTTTTTTTTTATTAACAACTAAAGCATTCTTTGCTTTAGATGTTGGAGAATTCTTACTCCCTTTATATTAACTCGTAGTGTCTGCTTGTCGAAAAAATTTTGGATCGATTTTAACCCCTTTCCCGTTACCCATTCGATCTGAAATTTTGCAGACAGGCTCGTGGTAATAACAGAAATGATCTAACAAATTTTTTTAGTGATGCCAAAACAATGAAAACTTTAAAATTTTTCTACCAGAGTAATAAAAAAAATGTACAAAGGGTTAGTTTTTATTATATTATTACCATAACGACCACAAAAACAACAAGTCCAGCTATGACAACAACACAACATTTAGAATAACAACAAGAACAATATAGAAATATCATATTTTTCATTTTTTTTTTACTTTTTCAGAGATTTCCCTGCACCTGTTCCACCGATTTCAATGATTTTTGAAATTGAAATCTTCCCATGAATTTGGTGAATCATTCTCACTAAAAATGATCACTGTAGCTGCACTATTGAGGGCGTGATCGTGACAAGAAAAACATAGAAAATTATATTTTTTCAAGACTTTTTTTAGTTCTTCATTCAAATCTCGGGCCCTAATCAACCGATTTGGACGATTTTAAACTTCTCAGGATGTTAATGAATCATTTTTTAATATCAACGAGCACCCTAGCTGCCCGATTTATGCCGTCATCTTGATTTCCACAGACGGACAGACGGACATCGCTATATCAACTCCGGTTGTTATAAGGATCACAAATATATATATTTTATGGGGGTCCAAAATTTTTTTTCTAATTATTACAAAGGGAATGACAAACTTATATATACCCTCTGCACACTGGAGTGGAGGGTATAAAAAAGAATCTGGTAACGACCAGCTTTATATCTGATAACGAGCAGCTTTATTTCTAGCAACGGCCAGATTTATATCTGATAACCTGATATTTAGGTTTAATGTAATCGTAAAGAATATCATATATTTTCTATTTAGATAATTCTAAAATGGAAAAACCAACGTAGATTGGTTTATTATATACAACTTGAAAAAACTTTGTTCAAATGAATTTTAAGCTAATGTTCTATGATAGTTATTTAAATCAATATACTTTTTCAAGCAATTCGATTGATTAAATTTAAGATTTCTATGTATTTTCTTCAAAATACCCCCATGTTGAATACATTGTTGATGAGTTTCATAATGTATTATATATTTTGTTTTGTTGTTTAAATCTGTTAAGGTGCTATTACACGATGTGTTTTTTACATACATATGTACTGTCACTTTTTTTATCCATATGAAATTCCTCATGTCTGTCAAAAGTGTCATTTACATACGATTCATAATTTTTGCTATCACACGTGCATATGTATTTCCGTATGACATAACCTCTAAATGTAAACAACAGCTGATTTAATTTGTGAATTTACAAAAATTTATTGTTAAAAAAAAAGTTATATATTTTTTAATTGTTAATTAATATTAAACAATTTATTTTTCTTTCAATATTAATCTTTATAATTTACTCTGTTTTTCTTTCGCCACAAGCAGTGTTGTATTTTCATATGTTTGTCATGCAAAAATAGAACCTGTTCTAATTGAAAAATGTATATGTGACTTTCCTCATGTATTGTACATAAACAATGTCTCATATGTATCACACGATGTGTGCAACTTTTGTTATGGGAAAATTTGACAGTACATATGTAAAAAACACATCATGTAATAGCACCTTTAGTAATTTAGAATAACACATTAAAAATAAATATTTATTATAATTATTCAAAACGATCAGCTTCGTATCTGCTAACGATCAGTTTTATATCTGATAACGATTAGCTTTAAATCTGGTAATGACCAGCTTTATATCTGATAACGATCAGCTTTACATCTATATTTTATTTACAAAAAAAATTTTGTTAAAGATCCTTATTATTATTACATCATTTAAAAAAAAAGTTTGAATAATTAAAAAATTATAAAATTTTATAAAATGATACTTTTTCAGTAAATTTTATAGAAAATTTACCATGACCATGATCATGATAAAACTGATCATGTTTATGATCATGATAAAAATTTTTTATTAGTTTTTGTAGGGTTTGAGACTCTTTATAGGTAATCAATAAATAGGGACAAAGCCAGACGTGTCCGTTCAAGCTGTCCACTAATTATTATTATTATAATAAATTATACTATCGATGCTAGAACAGACAGTCAAAGCGTCCAATTCGCCAGCGATTAATTTTTATTTTATTTATTTTTTATTATTTTATCTTTTATAAAGAAAGGCTTTTTTCTATATTTTTTGAGTTGTTTATTATTCAATTAATTAGAAAAGAATGAATAAATTTTTATTTTGTTTGCTCTTTAAATACACAAAAATAAATGACAGAAAACACTAAGGTATTAAGTGAGAAAAAAATAAATATACATATGCATTACATTGAAATTATTAAAGCTGCGTTCACACTACGTGTTTTGCTTGTGTTTTTCTTAGTTTTTTAGCACGTGTAATTTGTACACATAGTGTGAACCCTTTCAAACATTGTTTATGTACAACACATTTTGCAAGACATATGTAAATTTTTCATAAGAGCATAAGAGCAGGTTCTATTTTGGCAAGACAAACATATGAAAATACAACACTTCTTGTGGCGAAAGAAAAAAAGAGTAAATTATAAAGATTAATATTGAAACAAAATAAATTGTTTAATATTAATTAACAATTTAAAAATATATAAAATATATAACTTTATTTTTAACAATAAATTTTTGTAAATTCACAAATTAAATCAGCTGTTGTTTACATTTAGAGGTTATGTCATACGGAAATACATATGTACGTTTGAACGCAAAAATTATGAATCGTATGTAAAACGCTAATTTTGACACACACACGGAATTACGTATGGATCGTAAAACTGAATTTACATATGGAAAATACACATAGTGTAAACACACCTTAAGTAAAACAAAAAATGACATTTAACACTAAGGTATTGAGTTAGAAAAAATAAATTTACATTGAATTTAAGCTATTAAATAAAAATAATGACATTTAACTGAATGAAAAAAAGAAATAAAAATTGAACTCAATTACAGTCATGGTAATAATTCTTATGACAAACAAATTATTATTGAATAAATAATTATAATTATTTTAAATAATAATAATGTTTTTTTTATATCAGCTTTATATCAGGTGACGATCAGCATTATATATTTTTTTTTTGTTTCCAACAACATATATATATTTACATATAATCATATGCTCAAGAATATGTTAAATTTCTATTTGGTTTTGCTAATCAAGTACAGGTGTGAAACTCTTTTTTACTAATTTTTTTTTTCAAAATTCGATCATTTAAGGGGGTAATAACGACCAAAAATGGTAAAATGAGATATATTGCACTGAAAATGTGCAAAATTAAATTAAACTCTGCGATTTTGTTTGTTTTTGCGATGTTTAAGATTTAAACATTTCAATTGAGATGTTTAGCCAAACGAAGAAATATATCTTTTACTATATACTCCATTATCACAATAATATTCTAAACTATATATGGATTTATAACTCATAACCGCATCAAATCTATATTTAGATCTATGACTCATTGTGAACATGTTTAAACATGTTAATTTTTTATTGACAATATCAAATCTATATTCATTAATTAACTCATAACCCCAGAAGACATATACTTCTTATCTTATCTTAAATATCAGATGCAGTTGCCTACATTTTTCTTAGTTGTGAACTGAGTATAATAAACTTATTTGTATTGATTATTTAAAAAATGGTTTAATGAATTCGAATATATAATAAACTTTTATAGTAGTTGTATTGGTAAGAATCATATACAGTTATTTCTAAAAACGATTAGCGAATTAAGAATGTTTAATGATGCTAGAGCCTAGAGCTCCTTTTAATTATTTTAATGATGAATTTCATAAATATAATTTTGCAAATATTTTGTATGCAGAATACTTTCACATTTGCATGTGAGCTATATTATCAATGATATATGTTAACAAAAAAAAACTTTTTAAGAAAATGTATAACACTTCACTTAACCATTTTCCATAGATTATGTGATACATATATGTAATTTTTTATTTTTATTTTTTTATTTTTTTATTTTTATATTTTTTGTATCTATGCTATTTCTGTTCGTAAATAATTATACTTACTTTTTATATAAACTTTATTATTATTATTACTATACATATAAAATTTTTGAGATTGTTGATCCCTTATCCACATATAATCCTGTACTATAATTAAAAGACTTGGTCTTGTTGTACAGGATATCAATAAATAAATTAATAAATTAATAATAAATAGTATGTGATAAAACTCTATGATAAAATAATAATAAAAAAGAATGAAATATCTAAAATATTAATGAAAAACAACTATAGGACTAACTGAAAGAATATTCAAAGTTAATAAAAAAAAGAATAAAATATCTAAAATATTATTGAAAAACAACTATAGAAACTAAATAAAAGACACATACATATAATAAGTTAAGGTAAAAATTAAAAACTAAAAATTAGAAAACAAAAATTAAAAAACAAACAACTAAAAACTTAAGTTAAAAACTGAAAACCTAAAAACTAAAAACTTAAATTAAAAATTGGAAACCTAAAAACTTAAATTAAAAAATTGAAAAGCAAGTATAAGAAAACTGTTTGAAAAAAAAATAAATAAAAATTTTGTCTGATGTAATAAATTTAGTAAATAAATACGCAGTGCAACACGAAAAAATATAACCATATACGGACACCACTACGTGATAAAAGATAAAAAAAACCCGTTGTGCCACAAGTCATGCACTTCTTTTTGTGGGCCCCCAAAGGTTTGGGGCCTCTTGCAAACCGTTCGGAATTTTGATTTACTCTCTGAGGCAAAGTTGTTGCTCTTGTGATAAAGAACAAAAATTATGAACATAAAATATAAAATGAAAAAAAACTTAATCTTCAAGATCAAAATCGCCAAAAACTTCGATTTTTTTTAACCTTTTTCCCCTGTTCAGGTCCAAAGGTAGCAAACCGTTCAAAATTCAAGGAAACAGTCAACTACAAAAATGTACCTAAGATCTCAATAAACAACTCATGCGATCACGCACCGACCGCAGCAGCACAGGCAAAGCAGTAAGCTCAGCAATCGCATCAAGGGACGCAGCGCACAATATAAAAGCAACACGACGCTCACATCGAGGCATTATACAGCGCGACGTCAACGAGAGCTCAGCTGTGAAAGTTATAGAGAAAATGCTACAACATAATTCGCACACAACATTGGCAACTGACAATATCATATCAATATGCAATGTGAAAAAATTGATTTATTTTACTATGTTTGCGGTCATCAAATCAGAAAAAAAAGTTCTACAAGATTTCAAAAGGAAAATAATCATTTAACTAGTGCATTCAGTAGAGCATGTGAGTTGTTTTTCAACGAAGTAGACTTGACCGGTGAAAATTACACACCTAATACAGTGTGTCGCCATTGTTATAACAATCTCATGGTATGGTTGAGTGGAGGCAAAGATAGTATGAAGTATTGTAAGCCGGTAAACTGGATTAATCGTCCAGGTGAGCATGATGCAACCTGTTGCTATACATGCGTAAAATACACATGTCGTCTAAATCGACATGCTGAGAAGAAGAAAATTTATAAAGCAACTGTTAGCCAGCTACCAATGCTTGCACCTGAAAATTTTTATCACCAAGGCTGCCAACTCCAGATCGTAGGACAGAATTTACAGGAATGAGTAGAGCAAGTGGTGTTACTTATGAATATCCATTTGATACCGATTATGAGCCCCAACAGGGAAGAGATGGACCACAACTAGTAACACAAATGGAAATGGATTTCATTGTGGCCATATTGGGACTATCGCAGCGACTTGCCATATTTTTGACAGCGTGTTTAAAGCAAGGAAAACTCACACATGGAAATGTTAACTCTACGGCGCACAGTGGACCATTTGACGAGAAGGCGGTCAAAAATCTATAACTTTTGATTGGATTGGAATTTTGATATGCGGTTTTGTTTGTTTGGTAGCCTTTAAGTTTTGCTATAAACCGTAATTCTCGGCTGAAAATAAAAAAGTTACGGAGGGTTTAAAATACATTTTAATTTGTAGTTGAATTTTAGTACAAAAGTGAAGTGTTAAAAGGTAAAAAAAGGTTTTTTATACCCTCCACTCCAGTGTGCAGAGGGTATATATAAGTTTGTCATTCCGTTTGTAATAATTAGAAAAAAAATTTTGGACCCCATAAAATATATATATCTGTGATCCTTATAGTAACCGGAGTTGATATAGCGATGTCCGTCTGTCCGTCTGTGGAAATCACGTTGACGGCATCAATCGGGCATCTAGGGTGCTCGTTGATATAAAAAATAATTCACTAACATCCTGAAGTATGTGCTGTTTAAAACCGTCCAAATCGGTTGATTAGGGCCCGAGATTTGAATCAAGAACTAAAAAAAGTCTTGAAAAAATATAATTTTCTATGTTGTTCTTGTCACGATCACGCTCTCAATAGTACAGCTGCAGTGATCATTTTTATGGAGAAAGATTGACCAAATTCATGGGAAGATTTCTGTTTCAAAAATCATTAAAAACGGTGGAACAGGTACAGGAAAATCTCTGAAAAATTAAAAAAAAAATGAAAAATATGATGTTTCTATATTGTTCTTGTTGTTATTCTAAATGTTGTGTTGTTGTCACAGCTGGGCTTGTTGTTTTTGTGGTCGTTATGGTAATAATATAATAAAAACTAACCCTTTGTACATTTTTTTTATTAACTCTGGTAGAAAAATTTAAAAGTTTCCATTGTTTTGGCATCACTAAAAAATTTGTTAGATCATTTCTGTTATTACCATTCATCATTATTATTAAAAATTCACCAACATCTAAAGCAAATAATGCTAAAATACCTAGTTGTTAATAAAAAAAAAAAACAATGTAAATTTAGCAAAAAAAAATTTTATGTATAAACTTATTTAAAGAGAAAAACACATAAATAACGTTTGATGTTGTATTTTTTGTGTGTAATATTTACATATACATAAACATATTAAATAATACAAATAATATACATATATTATATACATATATATATTATATATATGCATATCCTTAACAACTGCATGTTAGAAATAAATCGGTATATTATTTTATTTGCATAAAATTCTGCAATATTTTGTTGTGGGGAAAATACATTTCTTTTGCATTAACAGAGTGTCACTTCATTTTGCTCAGCGTGACTATACCACAATAGATGGCGCCACAATTTTTGTTTGTTATAATTAGCTTTGCAATGGTTATTTTTATTTTAACATGAATGTTAATATTTTCAACTAGATATCATACAGAACAATGTTAAGAGTATAAACGGGCTGGTCTTCTATTTCATACGTTTTTTCATTATTCTTTTACAATTATGAACATAAGTTTGGCATATTAACTTTTTGTTGTCTTTACAAAATAGAGTTACCGAGTTCATCAATGAGTTTTTTTGCTTTCAAAACAGTTCTACATAGTTATATAGAATTATTATTCTGCTTTACCTACAAAATATCTGATTGCGATTACATCAAATTTTTAAAAATTATTATTCACATAAATACAAACGTGCACTTTTTAAATTTTCCATTCAAATTTAAGAAAATATCAATTCTAAAAACTGGAATTAAAAATTTCCAATATAAATTACAGTTAATTGCATCTTTAATATATAAATTTTATTCGTTAAACACAAATTGAAATTCCAAATTCCAAACATTAAATACCTATGTTTACATTTAAAAAATTTTTACATTTAAAAAAAATATTGACATTCAGGAGAAATTACTAGCTTTTCAGTACCGCGATTCAGTAACTTCTTTTAACGATAGTCGAATCGTTAAAAAAAAGAAAATAGCAAAATTATCAGTAAAATTTGTAAACGATATTCGCTATTGTTAAACTCAGTTGTTGTTGTTATCTAAACGACAACCATTTTTGTGTTGTTTATTCAATCGATAAGAACTTAAATTTTTAGGTTGAAATGTCGTCATACATAAATAAAAATCATAAAATAGTGAAAATATTTTGCTTTTATTAAAAAACTTTTTTTTATAAATAAAAAAATTAAATAGCATAGTCAATTCATTATTTCATTTTCAAATAAATACACAGAAATATTAGTAAAAAAATAATGATATTAAACATAAACATATAATCATCCTGTCAAACACGAAGTAATCTTTTTTTCTATTCTTCTTTGTGTTTTTCGCTTATTTTGACAGAGATGCCACTCATTTACAATTTAAATAAATAGAAAAATAGATTGGTCGACTGTCGTTAAGATGTATGTATGTACTTAGTGAATCACTTATTCCTTAGTGCAAACAACAATAGCTGTCTATATATTTTGCGATTGTCGGATCGTTGAAATTTACAGGATCACACTACAGAAAACATTGATTTAAATTCAATGAATTTTAGAAAACGTCAAATGATATTTAAGAATTGCGAACATACTAACTGTTACACAAATAAACGCAATTTGATGAGAATGTTATTTATATATAAATTTTCACAATTTTTTTTGGATGAAAATTTGAAGTTTTTCAGAAAATAAAGAGAACAAATTATTTTATTTAAAATGTTTGGGACATTTGGTTTTTTGCGTTTGGCATCCCTAATTTGAATATTTATTATTATAAATTTATTCTCTATGCTTTCCAAATATGGCAATATTTTAATAAAAAAAGTTGAGAGAGTTTTGTTTTTTGGTTATTATTTTGTTACTCCATCCGACCTATATGGCCGCAATGAAGAAATATTTGGCCAGTTTAAATAAACTATACAGCCATCTCCAATTAGCACGATTTAATGCATATAGCCACCCTACACAACCATTACCTTTGCAATGGAGGTTAGGGCGAGCTATTTAATTAGCAAAAACTAAATTAATCGAGAAGTTATATCATATAACCGGATACGCATGCATATAGATATATAACCTAAATGCATGCCAATCAGCAACCACGATGACCAAAAAGCAAACACCGAAATTAATCCGAAATAATAGAAAAGACGAAAACCAACCCAAAGAATTTGCTGAAATAATTTGGTATTAAATTTAACAAATTGTTTACTTTTTTATTTACATTTATTATCAAGACTCAAACCGAGGTGGAGTGTATCAAAGATTCGGCACAGCCGAATTTAACACTCTTACTTGTTTTAATATAATGTCTTATTTTTTCAGTTAATTTTACAACTAATACTTTTTAACAATTTTTTAAGTTAATTTTTTCAGAAAATGCCAAACTTTGGCCCCCGTAAACTTTTTAGTCCTAATGTGCACGAGGGCCAAAGGTTGTTTTTTTTTTTGAAAGATCCCGAGTTAAAATATAATTTATTAAGCAGCGAACGTAAAAGTTACCTTATATTGGTTCAAGATAGAGAAGTTTCAATGAAAAACTCGTATGTTTTTGATTTAGTTAAATTTTTTTTTATTGTCTTTAAATATGTCTATATCAATTTTTATGGTAAATTTATGAAATATAACAATTTTTATTGTAAATTTACAAAATATATAAATTTTTAAATCAAGAAAATTTTTTAACTATATAAAAAAAAGTGTGACTTATTGTTAGTGTAATGAAAAAGTACTTTAAATCAACCAATTTTAGTAAAAATTTCTTCTAAATAGCCTTGATTTTCATCTTCTAGAAGTTGTTTAGCTTCTTCGTCTAATTCAATAGAGGTAGTTTTCCATTTTTGACGAATGTTGGATATATATGGATCTGAAGTGCACAACAAAATAGTGATAAGGTCTTCATTAGTACAACATCTGGACATTTTCCTTGTGTTGTGCTCGCGAAGGAATCTGTAGTCTTTGTTCCTTTTTTCTTGCGCTTCTTCAGATAGATCTCCTATTGGTAGCATATTGTTTTGAATTATTTGTTCCCCATGGTACAAAATTTCATGAACTGTGGATGGCATATATCTCCAAGATTATTTTTCATTATAAAGTTTAGCTGTTTTATTGGCGTACTCTCCAAGTTTTTTTGCATTTATCTTTCTGTTGTAAGCTAGAACTTGTAATATGATTTTGAATCGTCTTATTGATTCATGATCTACACCTGTGATAGATGCTGCAGTTTCCGGATCGGAAAAAAATCTCCTTGCAGTATTTCCGTCATTTGTGTTTCCTTCCCCTTGTTTTGGTTGGTCGATTACGAGGCCTAGCTGTAGACATTTTTGTCGAATTTGTTTTTTTTTGCTTTCTTTTTTCTTCATTTTCCTTTTTTTTCTCACTGTTTCGCCTAACGGACCAAATTCCAAATCATAACCCAATTTAAGAATATGCTCCGTGAAACGTATTCTAGCATGAAGAGGGGACATTCCAAATTCGTAGGCTTCCTTAAAACTTAATTGACTTGATGTCTTTTGGCATATAATGCAGCTTGACGTTGACTTTGTTCCAGTTAAAGCTTGTGCAACTTTTCCATCAATCATTGTGAGAAACATTTTAAAATCTACTTCAATGTCTTGGTCATCAAATTTAAATAATACTGGTTGAAGTTCCTTAATTTGATCTTTCATTTTTTGAAATTCTTCAGTTATGACATCTTTGGTTTCCTTTTTGAATGCAAATTTTATTCGTCTTCAATACTTTATTGAAGAAGGAATTTAATTTTTCCATATATCAATTTCTATTGATCTACTAATTGACGGCTCTAAGACGCTTTACCTTTTTGTTAAGCGCAATGGAACGAAAGATACCATAAATAAATTAGCATCTGATGAATTTTCGGCATTAAATTGCTTGTATTGTTTCTGACCAGAGGATCCATCACATCCCTATTTAGAAGTTAAAGTAATGCTGCCATTACCAATTTTTTTTAAATGATCAGTATCAAGCGTATTAAGCAATCGTTCTGCAGTATGTTCAAGGAGATCTTGCAATTTTATTTCTGCTGATGTTGAAGTGACACTAATAGCAGATTGTGAAGGTAAGCATTATTTTTTGGGAGAAACTAAATCTCGATACTCTGGAAAAATCCCACAATTCTTTTCATTGGTTCTCTTCCGCAATTTGGTCAATTTCAAATCCAAAAATAGGGCGAACGCTTCTTCAATTGGTGTAGGAATGCTTTTCAAAATCCTCTTTGTGCGCCTTTTGCTCGCTTCTACTATTTTTTCAATTATTTCAATTTTATTTTTTTTATTTTGGGTTGGTTGAATTTGGTGCAAAAATGAATCCTTAATAATTCTTTGAGAAATTTCTTCATTGATATTCTCCAGCTTGCGCCTTCGAGATCTTTCACTACATCCGTCAATTGGTTTTGCTGGTCGACCCTTTTTTCCACTTTCGTTGGCAGTTGTAGATGTGCTCTCAAATATAAGTTCCTTTATTAACCAGTCTTGGTAACGTTTGTACATCTTTGCCTTGCTATGAAAGCACTGAATGTACTGTCTTTTCAAATTCGATGCAAAATTAGTAATTTTTCCTTTGTGCATTGCTCACTATGTGCAAAATTACATCGTCTACATCATTTCGTTGCAAATAAATATCTGTCAGATCTCTGTAACAGTACTTAGCCATTGCACAAATTGTAATGAATAATAATTGTGGAAACATTATTATAAATACTCTTTCTTGCAATTATGTAAAATAAAAATTTTATCTTTTATTACCACGTTTAGAAGCATAAAAAACCCACACCCTAACCCCTTTTAAAAGATGAAGCATACCTGCTCATATCTTAAAGGGCTATGTCGCAATAGTTTTTTTTTACCATTTACCTGTTATTTAAATTGTTTCCCATTTTGTCAGGTATTTAAACTATATAACTCTAATTCAGACTATTAATGTTTTTGAAAGATACCTATGTAAATGTACCTGTAACAATTAAGCGCATTATATCTCAACCCTTTTTTATAAGTATATAACAACTCCTGACAACTCTACCGACACGCAAAAAAATACACCACGGTGCACCGGTACGAACAACTTTTGTATTCATAACACTCAGACGGACGGACGGACATCGTTTAATCGACTCAGAAAATTTTTTTTGAGTCGATCCGTATAATAAAAGATGGATAAAGGTCCAATATTTTTGGCAGTTACAAACATCACCACATCAGAGTGCAAGATTTTTTCTGACTGCTTTTGACTGGCAGGAGTTATGCTCTATTAAGTAGGAGATTTTCGGAAAATTTGGACCTTTTTAAATCAAATACTACGAAAATAAATGGAAGATTTGCTGTGATTTGAAGGTCATCATCATTTTGCAAGGGATCATCGATAAGGGCGGCTTCCCAAAATTCTTTTGTTTTCTTTGTAATTGGGATTCGCGCTCACCTCTGAATCAATTCCAATATAATTCGTGGAGACCAAGAGGAAGTGTGGAGGAACAAATGAAACAAGATAGACTGAAGAATGCACCTTTAATTGACAATACTCAAGACATCTTGCTGCCACAGCTCCACATAAAATTGGAAATTGTTAAAAAATTCATCGAAGTGGCCGTTGTAAATTGTCCAAACGCATTCGGGTATTTGAAAAGCGTTTTCCCAAAGTGTAGCGATGACAAATTTAAAAAAGGTATTGTAGTAAATTTAAAACGAATTTTTGTTCACCTCATTGTACTATTCACACTAAGTTAATGCTTTCTTTTCTGTCTTTATTTTTATACCCTCCACACCTCAGTGGCAGAGGGTATATATAGGTTTGTCATTCCGTTTGTAACGCATCGAAATAAATTCCTGAGACCCCAAAAAAATATATTTTCTTGATCCTTATAACAAGGGAAGTTGATTTACCGATGACCGTCTGTCCGTCTGTCTGTGGAAATCACGATCACGCCGTCAATATTTAAGCTAGACCGTTCGTTTTTGTATAAAATCGTTTATTAACATCCCAAAGGAGTTGCTATATAAAATCGTCAAAATCGGTCAAAGGGTTCCCGAGATATGAATGAAACTTTGAAAAAATAAAATTTTTCAGTGTGTTTGTTGTTTTTCTTAAGATATGTTGTATATATATGTTGTAATTCTTCGTATTGTTGAAGTCATTACAGTTGTGTGTATATTAATACTGCACGTGTCACATTGGCCTAAGCAAGTTTTACCAATATATTTTTTATCATTAGAATTAAATATTAATAAAAATAAAAAATGGTAAATGAAAAATGGAAAATGAAAAATGGAAAATGAAAAATGAAAATTCAAAATTGAAAAATGGAAAATGAAAAATGAAAATTGAAAATTGAAAATTAAAAAATTAAAAATGAAAAATGGAAAATGAAAAATGGAAAATGAAAAATTGAAAATCGAAAATGAAAAATGGAAAATGAAAAATGAAAAATGAAAATGAAAAATGAAAAATGGAAAATGAAATTTGGAAAATGAAAATGTAAAATGGAAAATGGAAAATGGAAAATTAAAAATTAAAAATGGAAAATGAGAAATGGGAAATGGAACATGAAAAATTAAAAATGAAAATTGAAAAATGCAAAATGGAAAATGAAAAATTGAAAATGAAAAATGGAATATGGGAAATGAAAAATGAAAACTAACAAATGAAAAATGGAAAATGAAAAATTAAAATTGAAAAATGGAAAATGAAAAATGGAAAATGAAAAATGGAAAACGGAAAACGAAAAATTAAAAATGGAAAATTAAAAATGAAAAATTAAAATTGAAAAATGGAAAATGAAAAATGACAAAAGTAAAATGGAAAAGGGAAAATGAAAAATGGAAAATGGAAAGTGAAAAATGTAAAATGAAAAATGGAAAATGGAAAATGAAAAAATAAAAATGAAAATGGAAAATGAAAAATGAGAATTGAAAAATGAAAAATTAAAAAGAAAAATGGAAAATGAAAAATGTAAAATTAAAAATGGCAAATGGAAAATGAAAAATTAAAAATTTAAAATGAAAAATGGAATATGGAAATGGAAAATGAAAAATGAGAATTGAAAAATGAAAAATGAAAAAGAAAAATGGAAAATGGAAAATGAAAAATCGAAAATGAGAAATTAAAAATGAAAAACTAAAAATGAAAGACGAAAGATGAAAATTGAAATGTGAAAAATGGAAAATGGATAATGATAAAAAAATGGAAATTGAAAATGAAAAATGTGGAGGGTATCAAAGATCCGGCCCAGCCGAATTTAACACTCTTACTTGTTTGTCTTCATTTAACAGGCGTACTTAATGGCCCTGACATTAGAAATCTATTCAAGAGCAACTTTGGGTCATCGTTTGATGAAAATCATTCAATGGCATGGATTAACCTTCAGCGTGTATGGATCAGAGTCTTGGGAGGGAATCGAGACACGGAACCGGAAGCAAGAGTATGGGTAAATTTAATGCTGTATTATTTTGAGAAAATCGGCACATTGATGACAATAAAGCTGCATTTTCTTCATTTTCATTTTGACGATTTTATCAAACAACTCCCTACCGAATCCGATTAGCAAGGAGGACGGTTTCACCAAACCTTAATGCCAATGAAAAAACGGTACAAAGGCAAAAAACTCGACGCATTGCTTGCAGAGGTAATATAAATTTTATTGTTGCATTGTTTGGCATTCCTTTTTTAATTTCTTTTCTAATTCAATTCATTTCATTTCATTTCAGGAGTTATAAGATCACCCTGTATGATGTTAATGAAGTACTTGAAGAAGAAAAGGCTGATGATGGAGAGCACTCTGGAAGCAACGTGCCTGTGGACACCATAAGTTCTGAATCAGAGTCAGATTCGGACGATTCGGACGACGATTTGGATCCACAACTTAAGAGAGTGCGATTTGCAAGTCCAGGGCCATCAACATTATAAACATAATACAAATATTTTTCTATTTTTTTGTAATAGATATCATAGTATGTATCTCAATGTTGAAGTAAAGAAAAAACAAGTGAAATTAAAAAATTTTCGGGAAATTTTTCACTTTTGCGGCTAGCAAGCGCTACCTAAACAGTGTTAAAAATCTTTCCTAGGAAGTTTATATGTTCCAGAAATTTTTTTACTGAGATCTTAGGTACATTTTTGTAGTTGATTGTTTCCTTGAATTTTGAACGGTCTGTTACCTATGGACCTGAACAGGGGGAAAAATGGTAAAAAAAATCGATTTTTTAAGTTTTTGCGATTTTGATCTTGAAGATGAAGTTTTTTTGTTCACAATTGCTTGTATGTTCACAATTTTTCTGTTCCTTTTTTGTTCTTTATGACAAGAGTTATAACTTTGCCTCAGAGAGTAAATCAAAATTTCGAACGGTTTGCAAGATATGAGCCTGGGAAAATTATCACTTTTTGCAAAAATGACACCGAGGTCCCAAATTTTTGGGGACACATAAAAAAAAGTGCATGACTTGGGGCAAAACTGGGGGACACACGTCTTTTTTTTGGTCTTTTATCACGTAGTGGTGTCCGTATATGGTTCTATTTCCATGACTTAAACAATTACACACAGTGATATTAAAGTCTGAAAAGTGATATTTAAATTGCGATACTAAACATTAAAATAGGCTATAATTTTACTTAATAAGAACCAGAAAATATATTGGAATAATACAATAGAAAGAAACATATAGACTTGAATAACCAAATATTTTCTCAACTAAACCTAAAAAATGGGTTTTGTGAAAGAAAATAATGCTGTCAGCTCTAAAAAAAACCTCAATTCAAAGTTAATAAAAAATAATGATATATCTAAAATATTGAAAATAACTCCAGGAACTAACTGATAGTTAGAGAGCTTTGTATTCATCGACCACAGGTTTGCATCCATCGACTAATTGTTAAAAAATATTAGGTACAGTTACGTACATTTTTCTTAGTTATGACCTTCTTATCATCTCATCACACAAGACTGCACGCCCCGCAGAATGGGAACATATGCATGGAGCCACACTTGTTATCAGTTATGACTCACTCACACACACACACCCACTTACACACACACACACACTCACAGCATATACACACACACACACACACACAACGGCCCCGCAGATTGGGAATTTTCGTATATGTTTGACATTAATAATAACAAATGTTTTACTATTTTTTGTTTACTTTATTATTTTGTTTATTTTATTATTTATTTATTGTTATTTGATTTACTTTATTTTATTTATTTTGTTTATATTTTTGTATTTGTTTTATTTTCTTTTTGTTTTTGTTTATTTTATTCAGTTTATTCACTTTACATTTTAATTTTATTTTTAATTGTATTTATTTCCCATGTTGATAAAATCAATTTTGGAACGTATCATGATAGTGGATAGATGACTCATACTTAATAAATATGATATAACATCTATTCAAACAACGCACAATATGGACTGTGTAAGTAGTAATTTTTATATAAACAAAACTATTTTTTTTTTTTTATTTTATTATTTCTTAAGTTTTTTTTATTATTTTATATTAACAATTTTTTATTTTTTCTTTTTTCTTTTCAGCAATTATAATCATATTTAAGAAACTATAATTGTATTTAATAATAATAACTAGTATTTTTAAAATTAATTTTAAGATAAAAAAAATAAGGATTAAAACAATCAATAAAAATTTTTATTTTAAGTCAAAAACCAACAAAAACTAATGCCGTTTTCTCAATAAGCTATTATCTTTTATCCCAACGAGAAATTGCCGATTAAAAAAATTTGGTTTTCTCAATGTCTGGCTTGCTTCTATTTTGTCGCAATGCTAACCGGCACTCATCTGCCAGTTACTTATTTATCGTTGTAGCGTAACACGACTTTCGTAGTGTGCTGTATAATACCCACACTGCATAGCGTACAATATTTGCAAATGCGGAAATAACAAATATCAATATTGTTGACCACTGCATTTGCAAAACATTGTATGACTGCGTATATTGTTATTGTATGTTGTTGTTACGCTGGCACACTTATGTTTATGCTGACCCAAGTGCAGGTAACACATTGTTGTTAATATAGGTTGAAAATATGTATATAAAGAAGAACATTTTATAATCAATTAATCATTAATAATTTAGCATTAAAAGACTCAGCTCCTAGATAGAGCTGAAGCATAAATAAAATAAATACTATTAAACTAAAAAACTATCTTGTCTGCTATATGGCGATCCTGCCAGTGCTCCTTAGATGAGCATTGTAAAAAAAAAAATATATATATTACGAAAAAATATATATATAATACAAGGATTATGCTCTCAAATTGAGCAATCCTGAAAATAATAAAAAAAAAAATCGCATAATAATATTGTCCTGGTGGATCAGCCACAACGATCCATCAGCTGCGTTGAAGGAAGATACTGTCTGGCCTAAAGACAGTGGAGATTGCATAATCAATGGCGGAAGGGCCAAAACATATCTTCATAGAAGAGTACAGAAGAAAGACGGGCCAGCAGAAAACGAAGGAAAAACACATCAAAAGACCTCTGGTATATATCAATATACACATCAATATGCCCCTAATAAAACAACGAACAGGTTCATCCTAGTTTTACCAAAAACAAAAAAAAAAAAAAAAAAAACAAAAAAAAGTGGAGCATCCCGTTATGCACCCGTAGGCCAGAAAGCGTTAACCGCTCTTGGCAAATAAATAAATAAAAAAAAAAAAAAATTGAAATAGAAAATAAAAACAGTAATTTGTAAGAAAAAATCCACAAAGGAATGCAGTTCCATTAATCTAATTTTTTTTTGAAAAGGTTATATTTAATCTTGATGCTATTATATATATAAAAACAAAAAGACTATGGTAATTATGCTGTTGAAAAAAAAAAAAACAGATATTAAATTAGAATGAAATATTTTATAAATTAAATATATACATAAATAAAACTGATGCATGTAAAATAGTATAAGCTATTGATAAAAATAATGAATTACTAGGGAAGATATATAATTAGCAAGATATAAGATTCGGTTAAATTATTGAGGCAGTCAGAAAAATATTTAATAGAAATAAATAATAGAAAAAAAATACAAAATAAATAGCGAAGGAAAATGGGAGGTCGTCAATCAAAAATAGAGAATCCCAATGCAAATGTTATTAATGAAGTAGAAATAAAAGAAGACTCAATCGACCTAAAATTAATTGAGTGTTGTTTACTAATAATAACCGTACTGATTAGCTTAAATTTTGCATTACATATTTATGCCTTAAACACCAAGAAATTAAAAAAGAAATATTTGAGCAGAGCCAATGACTTAAACAAAATTTAAATAATTTTCCCATGGATTGGCAAGAACTAATTCAGAAGGTGAGACTAATCAAAGAGGAGTTCGACAAATCTTATAAATGTTTAAATATAGATAGAAGCACAAAAGAGGAAGCAATAATAAAACATATTAGAATCTTATGCGAAAAGTTAGAACAAATCAGGGTTTTGCTAAATGCAAATTATAACAGACTCACGACACCACATAGGACAGCTGCTGAAAGTTTTTTTCTTAGATGTCAAGACTAGAATCCTGATTATATCATCTAAGAAGGGTGTTAAGGTAAAATTACCAGATACACTACACGAAGAGGTAAAATTCTTAGTAGAAACTGAAAATTCAGAGAATATTGGAACCTCTTTGGAAAGTACAGAAGTAAAAATGACACAAACAGTCGTTGACTTTCTGAACACAGCTTCAAAGCTGATCATAGAATTTGATGGAAAACCAGAAAGTTTACGTTCCTTTATAGACTCGTTACAGTTAATAGAATCCATCAAAGGTGACCACGAATCTATCGCAGTCTCTTTAATAAAAACAAAGTTAAAGGGAAGTGCAAGAAATTTAATAGGTAATGAACAAACCATTACTGAGATAATACATAAACTAAAATACTCAGTAAAGGGCGAGTCGGTTGAGGTATTGACAGCAAAAATAATGAATACCCGACAAAACAATAAAACTGCCAATAACTATTGCAGTGAAATAGAGAATTTAACGAAGTCATTAGAAAATGCCTATTTATCAGATGGTTTGCCATGCGAATTGGCATGTAAATATTCAACACAGGTAGCAGTAAAGGCACTAACCAAAAATTGCACCATCGATAAAGTTAAACTTATCATGGAAGCAGGCCAATTCAGTAACATGAGTGAGGCCGTTGGCAAATTCATAAACAGTTGCACTGAAGCAACAGGGCAACAAAATGCCGTATTGTATTTCGGGCAGAAGTTTAACCGAAATAATAACTACAGACAATATCGTGGAAGGTACAGTTACCCACGCAATAATAGTAATAACAGTAACAACGGCAGACCCCAACAAAAACCTATTCACAACAGGGTTCAACAAAATCCGAACCACAGACGTAACAGAAATTACGTCAGAGCAGCAGAGTCACATGAAAATGATTCGGAAAACTGCTAAAATCCTCTGAGATATATCATAATAACAATACCAACTACATATACAACCTTAACCTCAGCTTAAGTTTTTATGTTAATATAAAAATTAACGACACGAACAACACGGTAACACTGTTGGTAGATACAGGAGCAGACATTTCGGTTATAAAAACTAAACATTTTTATCAAACACAAATTAACAGAAACAGAACAACCACATTGAGTGGAATAGGACAGGGTAAAATTCGTTCAATAGGTAATGTATTTATTGACCTAAAATTTAGAGGTTTTTTGATACCACATGATTTCCAAGTAGTGCAAAATAATTTTCCAATACCTTGCGACAGTATCCTTGGAATGGATTTTTTTAAGAAGTATAAATGTATACTAGATTTCAATGGGAACCATGATTACCTCGTACTACGACCACCCAATCTGTCGCATGTAATAGAAATTCCACTTACGAACGGCTTCAATGGAATAACACTCCCACCAAGGTCAAAAGTGATTCGTCAAATCAGGTTTCCGGAGCTTGAAGACGATGTACTAATACCAAATCAAGAAATCGTACCAGGTGTCTTTGTATCAAATACACTGGTAAAATCAAATAATGCATTGGTTCGCTTTTTAAATACCACACATAAAATAGTAACAATTAGGCAAAATAACATAAAAACCGAGAAAATGTCTGACTATGAAATAGTAAAACAAAAACCACATAAAAATAGCCAAAGAAAATCTGAAGTTTTGGACCTTTTGAAGGGAAACTTTCCTGAACAGTTCAGAACAATTTTAACTAAGCTTTGTTTAGAATACAATGATATTTTTGGCTTAGGGACTGAAACAATTACTACCAACAATTTCTATGAACAAAAACTGAGAGTAAAAGATAATCAACCAACGTATATTAAAAATTATCGCATACCAGAATCTCATAAGGAGGAAATAAACAAACAGGTTGAAAAACTAATAGATGACAAGATAATCGAACCATCATTTTCGGAATACAATAGCCCAATTCTGTTGGTACCAAAGAAATCACTTCCCGGAACAGATGAAAAAAGATGGCGCTTGGTGATAGATTATAGGCAGATAAATAAAAAACTAATATCAGATAAATTCCCGTTGCCTAGAATAGACGATATTCTAGACCAACTAGGTAGAGCAAAATATTTTTCTTGTTTGGACTTGGTGTCCGGGTTTCATCAAATTGGTTTGGAAAAGAACTCTAGAGACTTGACGTCATTTTCAACAAACAATGGTTCATACAGATTTACTAGACTACCATATGGCTTAAAAATAGCACCGAATTCATTCCAAAGAATGATGACATTAGCCTTCAGTGGTCTGAAGCCGAATCAAGTATTCCTATATATAGATGATTTGGTTGTATTGGGATGTTCTGAAAAACATATGCTTTCAAATTTGAAGGATGTATTTGATCTTTGCCGTAAACACAATCTTAAACTACACCCCCAAAAATGTTCATTCTTTGTGAGAGAGGTAACCTACCTTGGCCACAAATGTACTGATAGAGGAATATTACCGGATGATAGTAAATATTCGGTGATAGAAAATTACCCGACGCCTACGGACGCCGATAGCGCACGAAGTTTTGTCGCGTTTTGCAACTATTACCGACGATTTATTAGAAACTTCTCTGAATATTCCAGACACGTTACAAGGCTATCCAAAAAGGGAGTGCCATTTCAGTGGACAAAAGATTGTGAGTGCGCGTTTAAATACTTAAAGAAGGCATTAATGAGCCCAACATTGCTTCAGTACCCAGACTTTACGAAGGAATTTTGCATAACAACAGATGCGAGTAAGCATGCTTGCGGTGCAGTTTTAACACAGGAACATGAAGGTAGACACCTACCTGTGGCCTATGCATCTAAAACTTTCACTAAAGGCGAAAGCAACAAATCGACCATTGAACAGGAATTAACTGCCATACACTGGGCTGTCACATATTTCAGACCATATATATATGGAAAACATTTTTTGGTCCGAACAGACCATAGACCACTTTCATACCTGTTCTCCATGAAAAATCCAAGTTCTAAGCTAACGAGAATGAGACTCGATCTGGAGGAATATGATTTCACAGTAGAATATCTCAGGGGAAAAGATAATTATGTTGCCGACGCACTGTCGCGCATTACAATAAATGACTTAAAGGATATTAACGACAAGATTTCATCCGTTTTAAGGGTCACGACAACATCGATGACTAAGGAAGAGAAAATTAGTAAACCAGTAGTAAATCAGCAAAATATCAATAATAATAATAAGCCCAAGGTATATATACCATTGAATAATATAGACGTCAAAAGATATTATAAATTAAAGATTTTACCCAACAGATGTTACATCAAAAAGGGAAAATCCATATATGCTAGCATAAGAATAGATGATTTGTTTACTAAAGGGAATATTGACTTAGGACAATTTTTCCCTAGGCTAGAACGAATAGCCTGTAAACTAAATATTAATAAGATTCAAATTTCACCACATGAGAAGATTTTCGAATTTGTCTCGATAAGTGAATTTGAGAATATGGGCAATAAAACACTGAATGAAATCAGAATAGCGCTATTAAACGAAGTAACTAAAATTGATAACACGAATGCAAAGGCAATACGTGAGATAATGCTGAAATACCATGATGATCCTATAGAAGGAGGACATTGTGGGATATATAGAACCACTGAAAAGATCAGGAGATACTATTACTGGAAAAATATGACAAAAGACATTGCCAAATATGTGAAAACATGCCATAAATGTCAATTGGCTAAAACGGAGAAACATATAAAAAGTCCAATGACAATAACGGAGACACCAAATAGGGCTTTTGATACGGTGTACGTAGATACAATTGGACCATTTCCAAAGTCAATTTATGGAAATGAATATGCAGTCACAATGATATGTGACTTAACTAAATACTTGGTAACAATACCAATAAAAGATAAATCAGCTAAGACGATCGCAAAAGCGATATTTGAAAATTTTGTGCTTATATACGGTCCAATGAAAACGTTGATTTCGGATATGGGCACAGAATACAAGAACTCTATACTGACAGAGCTTTGCAACCTATTGAAGGTAGATAAACGCACATCGACAGCATATCATCACCAGACACTAGGTACGATAGAAAGAAGTCACCGGACTTTTAACGAATACGTACGAAACTACATATCAGTAGATAAAGACGACTGGGATGAATGGCTCAAATATTTCACGTACTGTTTTAACACTACACCATCTACAGTACATGATTATTGCCCTTATGAACTTATTTTTGGAAAAATTCCAAACAATTTTAGACAATTTAGTGAAGTAGATAGAGTTGCACCACTTTATAATATAGATAATTATGCTAAGGAAATTAAATTTAGATTAGAAGTAGCAATAGATAGACTTAAAAAACTATTAGACATAAATAAAATAAAACAAAAAATTAATTATGATAAAACAGAATTAGATTACAATTTTAAAATAGGAGATTTAGTCTTGGTAAGAAATGATGCAGGACATAAGTTATAGATGGCATATAAAGGGCCATATAAAATTAAGAAAATAGATTTCAGAAATAATGTAACCATAGTTGATAAGAAAACAAATAAAGAACAAATAGTTCATAAGAATAGACTTAAGTTATACAATATTAAATAAACAATATGCATTCTTTTCTTTAAATCTATATTTGTAAATAAAATAAAATAAATTTATTGTAAAATGTGAAACTTGCACTTGATACAACCACAAAAAAAAAAAAAAAAAAAAAAACCCAACAGTACAAATTATAAAAGAATGTCCATAGAACAAAATGTTATATGAACATTCTTATAAAAAAGGAAGGTGTAGCGTAACACGACTTTCGTAGTGTGCTGTATAATACCCACACTGCATAGCGTACAATATTTGCAAATGCGGAAATAACAAATATCAATATTGTTGACCACTGAATTTGCAAAACATTGTATGACTGCGTATATTGTTATTGTATGTTGTTGTTACGCTGGCACACTTATGTTTATGCTGACCCAAGTGCAGGTAACACATTGTTGTTAATATAGGTTGAAAATATGTATATAAAGAAGAACATTTTATAATCAATTAATCATTAATAATTTAGCATTAAAAGACTCAGCTCCTAGATAGAGCTGAAGCATAAATAAAATAAATACTATTAAACTAAAAAACTATCTTGTCTGCTATATCGTACAGATAAATTAGTCTCCCAACTTTCATATCATTTTAATAGATATTGCCAAATGAAAATAATTCTCCCAAATTTCATACGTATTTTGAGAGGCATTGCCAACTGAAAATAATGTTTTTGTCGGTACCTACATTGAGAAAACCAAAATTGTTAACCGGCAGTTTATCGGTCCAATAAATTTATGTCCTGGTTAAGTAACAGGCAGTTTTACGATACACTGAGAAAACCGACATAAATCTTTTTATTTATATAAGCTCACAAGATTTCTACCCTCCTCAAAGGTTTTTACCCCCCCCAATCATAGCTTTGTATTCCCCCAGTCATAAGTTTGTATCCATCGACCACACTCCTATAGAAATTTCCAATCACATATACACGCATTCTCTTATCAGTGTTGACCTTTATGACCTTCTAATCAGTTATATACTTCTTATCTCGTATGACTAATTGTTAAAATATTAGGTACAGTTACGTACATTTTTCTTAGTTGTGACCTTCTTATCAGTTATATAGTTCTTATCAGTGTTGACCTTTATGACCTTATCAGTTTTGACTCACACGCCCTCCCCCCACACACACACGCTCCTCCCCCTCACACACACACACACACACACACACAAACACACACACACACATACAAAACTAAATGGCCCGCACACACAAGACTGCACCCAACGGGGTCACCTTGCATGGCACCGCACTTGTACTGAAAACTGTATCTCGTACTCTCATATACATACATACTACTAATGTATTTCAATGTATTGAGCAGTGTTCTGTCCGACGTGCTGTCAACACGGTTTTTTTGTGCCGTTCTTTTTTTATGTTTTTGTCGTGTTACAGTATCATAAACAATATATACATATATTAGGGTGACAGCGGTTTGTAGGAAAAAAAATTGTTGGTCGAATTTTGAGGCGTGCGGGTCCGATTATTGTGACACTGGATCTAAAACTCTAGTGCGCAAAATTTGAGCCAAATCGGAGAATGATTTCTGGACGCGCATTGAGTTCAAAGTTCAAATATGCATTTATATGTAAAAATTATAAAAAAAAATCGTTTTTCACAAAAATTTTAATATTAATAATTGCATTTCAATTAAGTTAATTAATAAACCATAATCTAGGGTAAAATATCTTTCTAATAAAACAACAAAACGTTAGCTAAACGTGCAAAGGTCGTAAGTCCATATTTTTCCGAAATTGAGATTTTGATGCAGAAATGTTTAACAGGTTGAAGTACATTATTTACAAAAAGAAAAATTTTATATATGTCATTTTTAGTTGTTGTTTTGCTGTGATGTGCAAAAGTCGTAAGTCTAAATGTAACAAAAGAAAAGGTCGTAAGTCCATTAAAAAAATACATATTGAAAATGTCAGTCAAAGTATCAATTTTATTGAATGATATTGAGATCAAATGGTCAGACACACTTAAAAATGTACTATTCTTTTTTAGTCTCATCAAATAAGAGGACTTAGCGATTTGACCGTCTGACACATCGATTTTCTGTTCGTATAGTTGTCTGTTGAAAGCCTGATAGATCTTTAACGAAAAACAGAAACGATTATAAAACTATCACTTACTGTTTGCAATTTTTTCAATTTAGTGTGCCTTGCAATTTATTTTCAATTAAGTGTGCGTTGCAATTTATTTTAATGCGGTAAATAAAAAACTGTGGAAAATTATTAGTTTCCAAAATTTGACGAAAGACAAAGGTAATAATGCACTTATAACATAAAATTTTTGTGAAAAAATTATATTCTACTAATAATTTTATTTAAATATTACGATGTCTTCTTCTAATAACAATAACGTGCCCCTATCATGTGAAAGCGGAAACATTGACGATTATGAATTTCAATCAGACCATGGAGTTATAAGCCTGGTTCCTTATGGATTTCACAGCGATTCCGATAATTCAGATAATTTACCCACTAAGTCGAATGAACGCAAGAAGAGAGTTCAAGTGCAAAATTCTGGTTGGTTTGCGTCTAAAAATAAAAAGTGCAGAGAAAGTGATCAACGTTATTTTGGAAAGCAAAAAGAGTGTTCTGGTTGGAATTATAAAAAGATAAAAGAGTCCCGGAAAATTAAAGAAAGATGCTGTTGCAAAGAAAATGGAGCCATGAAATGTTCAGAGATCAATGACGACAACAGAAAGAAAATATTTTCCGAATTTTGGCAATTGGAATGGAATCAAAAAAAAATTTATGTAAATAGTTTGGTTGACGCATATCAAATTACTAGACCACGAAACAGAAAAGACTACAGGAAATCTAAAAGATGCCTAACATATAAATATAATCTTAGATTTCAATGCAAAAATATTAGAGTGTGCAAAAAGTTCTTAAATACGTTGGATATTGGAGAAAAAACAGTGCTTAATTGGATCAAGAAGATCATAGTTTCAAAACCAATTTCAAAACCTACTGCTCAAAATAAACTAACTGATAAAAAGCAATGTCTTCATGAATTTTTTGATGCGCTACCTTTAATGGAGTCACATTACTGCCGCGCTGTTACGCAAAAAAAATACCTTTTACCAGAATGGCGATCAAAAAAACAACTTTACGACTTTTACGTGAATAACTGGTGTAAAAACAAAAACGTACAGCCACTTTCAATAACAGTGTTTAACAAAATATTTCATCAACGAAATTGTGGATTATTCGCGCCTAAAAAAGACCAATGCGAAATATGTGCTCGTTATTCAGTCGGTGACCTGTCTTATGAAGAGTACACACTCCACCAAGAGAAAAAAGAAGAGGCTAGAACAGAGAAGCAGAAAGATAAAAACGAAGAAACACATGTCTTTACCGTGGATATTCAAGCAGTCTTAATGGCTCCAAAGTCTAATGTCAGCAGTTTATACTACCGCGCAAAGTTGCAAGTTCATAATTTGGTATTTTTTAATCTTAAAACCCAAAAAGCTTATTGTTTCATATGGAATGAAGCTGAAGGTGGTGTAAATGCCGAAGAATTCGCTAGTATATGGGTTTACTTTATTGAAAAAAAAATTCTTAATGAAAATAAAAACCCTGTTAAAATAATTTTTTATAGTGATGGTTGTAATTATCAAAATCGGAACACTGTCATGAGTAATGCCTTACTAAATGTAGCTGTCAAGCGTAATATTGTCATTGAGCAAAATATTCTAGAAGTTGGCCACACACAAATGGAAGCAGACAGTGTTCATTCCACAATTGAACGTGCCATAAAAAAAAGAAATATAGATGTCCCCAGTGATTACATTGAAATAGTTAAAGGAGCACAAAAAAATACTGAACCATACGACGTTATGTATTTGGAACACTCATTTTTTAAAAAATTTTGTGATGTTCAATATTACAAAAATATTCGCCCTGGCCAAGGTAAAGGCGATTATAAAGTGACAGATATTCGTGGCATCCAATATATCCCAAATGGTCAAATAAATTATAAAATAAGATTTCCAAACAAGTGGCAAAATCTCCCTCAAAAACTAAATAAAAATATATTGGCAATGGATTGGTCCAATTTGCAACAACTTCACCAGAATAGAAGAAAAATAACAAACAGAAAATATCACGATTTGCAATTTTTAAAGTCAACTTTAAAAAAGAGTCACCATAAATTTTATGACGATTTACCTCATGAATAATTTTATATCTTCCTATTTACCTTAATAAGTGTTCTGATCTTGAATTTGTAGAATTTTTCTTTTTTGTACTTTGTAATTTGTTAAACAGCAATGAAATAAGACTGTGTAATTAATGTTTATGTTAGTTATTATTTGTTTACTATTTTAAAAACAATGAAAAATTGTATTATTTGTATTAATATTTTTTATTAAAACAATATAAAAAAAACACACACACAGAAAAAGTCGTAAGTCCACAAAAATTGCTGTAGTTGCTCGAGAAATTATTTTTTTCATATATTTTCTGCTTCAATTAAAGAGCAAGAACAATAAACACGTAACTGTATTTAAAGATTTCAATAAAAGATTTCAATAATCATTTTAAAAAAATGGACTTACGACCTTTGCACGTTTAGCTAACGAAAATCTATTTTCGGTTGAAAAAGTTATATCAAGTTCCGCAGGCAATAAATGCGCAGCAGACCACTTGATTAAGAAAATCGAGCTCACATTTTTCAAGACATTGAATTAATTTACAACAACAATATTTTTGCATTCTCCTGATCCCAAAACGATCTTATGTAAAGTATTTTGCATCCCGACTATTGTTATGCCGTTCTAAATTAATATCAAATCGGTACATATTTTTTAGCACTATTTCAAAATATCCAATTTTATTTTTTCAAAAATTTTGTTCAAGACTTTAAGGTCTTATTACAAAACATACGTGATTAAAAATGTCAAATATTGTAGGTATCCTGTTCTTAATTTGGCGAGGGCAGTGTTTTTATTTCAGCGGATTTGAAGTAAAATTTGATTTTTCATACTTTTTAAACTTTTAGGCTACATCTTTTTGGTGTTTTCATATGTCAAATATCTTTTGTCAAAATATTATACTACTTGATACAAGTTCTCAATCCTGTAAATTAAGGTTAAATTGAGACACTATAAATTGTCCCCCTTTGAGGTCAAAAGTCAAATTTAAGGATATTTACATTTTTTAAAAACAAAATATCGAAATAATATATGTTTGTGGAAGGATTTCGAAAAAAAGTTGTTGATAATATTTCAATTACTCTAAAAAATAATATGATGGTCTTATTTTCTGAAACTAACCCGTGGGTACTCAAAATGCGTCCTAGTTTTAATTTTTTTTTTCATTATTATTATATTTATATAAAGGTATATCGAGGGCTTATACTCAAGTGCTATCTACATTTGACAGCAATATTAATTTTTGATTTCAAACTGTTCTCTGATATAACTGTCAAAAATAATATTAATTTTGATATCATTCACGATTAGTACGACTATTTCTTAATAGATATTGTGGCAAATCAATCGACAAATACTTTCAGATCTTATTAATAAATTAGTTTTCACGCTCTATTCAAAATAATTATTAATGCAGATAGCACTTTTTGAATATAAGCCCGCGATATACAAATTTGTTTATTCTGTATTAAATATAAAAACTAACTAATTAATCTAAATATTTTCATAAAATAATGAACAAATTTGAGGAATTTTATGAATACATTAAATTTGTTTTAATAAAAAAAAACCTAATGAAGAAAATTTTATAGATTTTCATATATAGTCTATTTGACATCAAGAGTACCCCACGGGTTAATTTCAGAAAATATATCCGGGAAATTATTTTTTAGAATTATTAAAATATTATCGACAACTCTTATCGAAATCCTTCCACAAATATATATTATTTCGATATTTTGTTTAAAAAAAATTTAAATATCCTTAAATTTGACCTTTTGCCTTAAAGTGGGACAATTTCTAGTGTTTCAATTTAACCTTAATTTCCAGGATTGAGAACTCGTATCAAGTAGTATTATATTTTGACAAAAGATATTTTGAAATATGAAAACACCAAAAAGATGTAGCCTAACAGTTGAAAAACTACGAAAAATCAAATTTTTCTTCAAATCCGCTGAAATAAAAACGCTGCCCTCGCCAAACTAAGAACATGATACCCACAATATTTGGTATTTTTAATTACATATATATTGTTAATAAGACCTTAAAGTCCAATCGTTGGTTTCGGTAAATTTCTTAAAACAAATTTTTGAAAAAGTAAAATTGGAGATTTTGAAATAGTGCTAAAAAATACGTACCGGTTTGACATTAATTTAGAACGGCATAACAATAGTCGGGATGCAAAATCCTTTACATAAGATCGTTTTGGGATCAGGAGAATGCAAAAATATTGTTGTTTTAATTATTTCAATGTCTTTAAAAATGTGAGCTCAATTTTCTTAATCAAGTGGTCTGCGGCGCATTTATTGCCTGGGGAACTTGATATAACTTGGCTGTTTTCCAACGATAATAGATTTTGTTATTTTATTAGAAAGGCATTTTAATCTAGATTATGGTTTGTTAATTAATTTAATTGAAATGCATTACTAATATCAAAATTTTTATGAAAAACGATTTTTATACCCTCCACCCCAGTGTGCAGAGGGTATATATAAGTTTGTCATTCCGTTTGTAATAATTAGAAAGAAAATTCCGGACCCAGTAATATATATATATTTATGATCCTTATAACAAGCGGAGTTGATATAGCGATGTCCGTCTGTTCGTCTGGGGAAATCACGATCACGAAACCAAGCGGCGTGCTAGGGTGCTCGTTGGCATAAAAAATGATTTGTTGACATCCTGAGAAGTTCGCTATTTAAAATCGTCCAAATCGGTTTTATAGATCCCGAGAATTGAATGAAGAAGTAAAAAAAGTCTTGAAAATATATGATTTGTCTATATTGTTCTTGTCACGATCACACCCTCAATAGGATAGCTAGGGTGCTCATTTTTAGTAAAATGATGCATTAACACTATGAGAAGGTTTCTGTTTCAAAAATCATGATATGTCCCGAGCAATCACTGAAAAAGTAAAAAAAAATATAGAAAAATATATATTTCTATATTGTTCTTGTTGTTATTCTAAATGTTGTATTTATGTCATGGCTATACTATAATATAATAAAAACTAACTCAAAAAAGTCAAGGTAGAATAATTTAAAAGTTTCCATTGTTTCTGCATCACTAAAAAAAATTTGTCAGCTCATTTCTGTCACCGACTCGAGTCTGCTTGCAAAGCTTCAGATCGATTGGGTCACGGGAAAAGGGTTAAAAATCGATCCAAAATTTTGCCGACAAACAGACAAGCAGACATATAATGCTAAACTACCTACTTATTAATAAAAAACTAATGTAAATTTACCAAAAAAATTTATTATGTATTAATTTATTTAAAGAAAAACATATTAAGTTTTGATGTATGTATGTATATTAAATAAAAAAAATATGTACATATAATCAATATTCTGTGATTTTTATAACATCGCAATATGTTACAAATACACAATACTGTTACAAATATCAAAATACTCTAAATAATATACGTACATATATCCTATATTTGTATATCCATAATAACCGCAATTTGAAATAAATCGGTATATTTTATTATTTATCTATAATTTATCAATGTTTTCATAGCATTCAAATTAATACAAGTATATAAAAGATCAATGCGCTCATAACATTATATATATATATATATATATATATATATATATATATATAATATATATATATATATATATAACATTATAATATATAGCTAAAAATTGTTTTCTCCTTATGCATTTCATTTATATAAAATTCTGCAATATTTTGTTTAGGGAAAAAACATTTTTTTTTTTGTATTAACAAACAGTATCACTTCATTTTGCTCAGTGTGACTATGCCACAGTAGATGGCGCCACAATTTTATTATATTTTAACACGAAGATCCACAGTAGATGAGGCCACAATTTTATTATTGTATTTTAACATGAATATCCACAGTAGATGGCGTCACAATTTTATTATATTTTAACATGAATATCCACAATTTCAATTGGTTATCAAATGATTATATGACAACAATGGTTAAACTGCACTCAGGGCCGATTAAATAAGTATCAATGAGTTTTTCTTTTTCTTATAAAACAGTTAAATATATAAAATTATTATTCCGCTTTAAGCCCTAAAGACATTCACTGCGAGTTGCGAGTTTGATTTTTCTAATGTGGAAGCGAGATCGAGAGTAAATCTTTTTTATGTGGCGTTGCCAGCTTAGATTCTAAAAACACTCGCAAGGGAAATATAATTGATTCTATTTTCTATGCGAGAAAAATCAGATGACAGGAGAATTAGCTGTATTTATGAACATATGACAGGAGAATCAGTGTGTATTTATTGTATTGTAAATATATGATTGCGATTATATACAATTTTTAAAAATCATTTATAATTATAATTAAGTCATTAATATTCACAAAAAAACGAAATTGGACCTTTTGCAAATGTATTAAATTAAATTGTTAAATTTCCATTTGATATTAAGAAAATATCAATTCTAAAAATTGGAATTCAGATATCCAATTATAATTAAGAAAATATCAATTGGATTTCAGAAAATCATATTTAAACTTCGGAAATAATAATTTGAAATTTAGCAAATATCATTCGAATTTTTTAACATATAAAAATTTTATTCTTTAAACACAAATTGAAATTCAAAACAAAAAAACACTAAATCTGTTTACATTTAAAAAATCAACTGAAATTAAAAATAAAAATTTAATTTAGGTAACATTAATAGCATTTCAAAATAAGAAAACATTTATTTAAATTCAAAGATATCAAATAAAGTTTAGAAAACATCAATTATTATTTAAGGATTGCGCTCATAAAAATTGTTACATAAGTAAATAGCAATAATTTTTAAACGAAAGAACAAATTTTAATAAAAGAAAAGTACAACTAATTGATGAGCATATTTATACCCTCCACCCCAGTTTGCAGATGGTATATATAAGTTTGTCATTCCGTTTGAAATAATTAGAAAAAAAAATTTGGAACCCAAAAAATATATACATTTGTGATCCTTATAACAAGCGGAGTTGATGTAGCGATGTTTGTCTGTCCGTCTGTGGAAATCACAATGACGGCTTCAATCGGGCAGCTAGGGTGCTCGTTAAAAATGATTCACTGACATCCTCAGAAGTTTAAAATCGTCCAAATCGGTTAATTAGGTCCCGAGAATTGAATGAAGAAGTAAACAAGTCTTGAAAAAATATGATTTGCCCTCAATAGCATAGCTAGGGCAATCTTTTTTAATGAGAATGATTCACTAACATCTTGAGAAAGTTTCCGCTTAAAAAATCATGAAAATCGGTTTAATAGGTCGCGAGAAATCACTGAAAAAGTAAAAAAAAAAACAATTGAAAAATTTATGTTTCTGTATTGTTCTTGTTGTTATTCTAAATTTTGTATTGTTGTCATAGCTGGACTTGTCGTTTTTTGCTGTCGTTGTGATAATAGTATAAAAATTCACCAACATCAAATGCAAATAATGCTAAACTATAGTTATTAATAAAAAAATTACAATGTAAATTTACCAAAAAAAATTTTTTTTTTTAATTGTCTTATGTATTAATATATTTAAAGAAAAACACAACTATAACTTTTGGTTTTGTATTTTGTGTGTGTAATATTTACATATACATAAATTTATTAAATAAAAAAAATATATATCGGTATATAATTTTATTTATATAATGTATCAATGTTTCCATAGCATTTTGATTAATATATAAAAAATTAATGTTTTCATAACAATCAGCTAGCGACTTCACCGAATTAATCGACAATATTCTGTAGCACACATGGCTACCAGATTTTATTTACTAACAATCGCCAAAATTCTTGAAAAATAAGCTTAAAAGTTTCGGAATAATAATTTTTAACAATTAAAAATTTTGAACATAGTTTTTATTAAAACTAACAAACACAACGCTAATATTATTAGGAACAATTGTTTTTTTTTTAATTTCAGAAAGCTTTATCTTAAAAAATATTGCATATTGCAGAAGACAATTTTTTTTAATTTTCAAATGCATTATTACAAAATCTGAAACCTCCACTAACAAGGAAGGTCTAATAGGGGCACCCGTAGAAATATTTAGTTTTTTCGTTTTTTTTTGCAGATTTCATCTAACGAAACCATTAATAAAATTGGACATCATATAAAATTGTTGTTTAAAAGTGGTCAATATTATTACAAATAAGTAAAAAGATCACAAAAAAAATATTGAGAGCAAAAATAAACAATTCATAGAATTTTTTTAAAGCATGTATTCAAATTATTTGTATTTTTATACCCTCCACTCAAGTATGCAGAGGGTGTATATAAGTTTGTCATTCCGTTTGCAATAATTAGTAATTAATAACCGATAAATGCTTTCATAACATTATAATATATATAAACAGTCAATGTTTTCTACCAATCAGCTCAAAATTGTTTTCTCCTTTCATTTACATGTATAAGATTCTGCAATATTTATACCCTATACCACTATGTGGTTTGGGTATAATGACTTTGTGCTGCTGTTTGTAACAACCAAAAATATTTGACCTACACCCATCTTTAATTATACCGATCGAATCAGAATCACTATCTGATTCGATTTAACGATGTCCGTCCGTCCGTCCGTCCGTCCGTCTGTGTGTCATTGTAAAGCTTGTAATCAAACTGCAGGTCGCAAATATGAATATATTTTGATGAAATTTGGTACGTGAGCTTTTATCGGCCATGGGATGAACGCTATTGGTGAGAATCGGTCCATGTTCAGACCTAGCCCCCATACAAGTGACCCCTATGAAATCGACTTAAATTGCCATAAGATACAAATTATCATATAAATCTTATTCAAATTGGGTTTGTATGTGTTTATTACATCCATTAATCAGTAGTCCAAAAATTATATCTATGGGACAACTCTTAGTCATAGGCCCCATATAGAGCTGCTTCCCGATCTTCACTTAAATCTATGAAAAAACTAAAATATTGCACTGATTATTCTCAAATTTTGTTTGTATATATTTTTGCAAAATACAAGAGACCTTACCAAACATGATCAGGATCGGTCCATTTTTGGGCCTAGTCCCCATATAGATTTAGCATCCGATATGAAATTTTTCATATCTGCAGCCAAAAAATTAAGAAAAATCCCACTCAAATTTGGTTTATGCTTATTTTCTATATCCAGTTAGTTGGGTCTGAGAGATAGGGTCTCTAAACGCATGGTACAGGGTATCATATAGTCGGTCTAGACCGACTATAATTTTCTTACTTGTTTGTTTTAGGGTAAATACAATTTTTTGATATTAACAGTGTTGCACTTCATTTGGCTCTAGAGTGCAAGAATGATAGAATAAAGGCTTAATTAGGCACACGTAACCGAATGATAGAATAAAGGCTTAATTAGGCACGCGTAACCGTAAACCGTAACTTAACGTGTCAGCTGTTTTTTACATGAAAATGAAAATAATTTAATAATTTAAACACTTGTCAAATTTACATCAAGCGTTTTGGTGGCATAAGTGAAAATTTGTTTGTATGTGTGTCACCGACAAAATCTAAATTTTTTGATTTTCCATCAAGCACCGTCGGAATATATTTTTCGAAAAAACTGAAAAACACTTGTTTGTGCAGTTTATTTGTTTTGCGCATCTTTTTTATACATACGAACGCCATCTTCGTAGGTCTCTTCGATTTTAATAAGTAAGTTTGTAAATAAAAAGAACATAAAAATAGTATAAATTTAAACATAATTGATTTTAGAAACATGTCCGATTCGTTTTTCGATGATGCTAAAAACACATCAAAGAAATACAGAAAACAAAGATTTTGCTCAAGTTGGCTGAGAGACGAGAAGCTAATGGGACGTCAAACATAACGACATTAAATGCAGATGCAAAACTTGTGAAAAAATATTAAATTGCGATAAATCTGATATAAGTATACATGCTAATAATCACTGTCATAAAAAAATCTTTTAAAACCAAGAACCAAAATTCTGTTTGCGTATAAAGACTAATTTGCAAGCCATTTTAATTAATTTAATAAATTTTAAATGCACATCTAGCTATATCAAAAAGATGAATTTTACAGAATTGTAAAAATAATTTTTTTTTTTTTTTTAATATCTGTTAGTTTTTATGTTCTTATATATTCTTATATAATATATATTCTTATATAATTCTTATGATATTCTTATCTCACTATTTATGTTATTTTTCTTCGTTTTTATGTTATTTTTGGATTATTGAAATTGAAAAATTGAAAAAAGTAGTGTAGGGAAAATGTAGGTAGAAAAAAGTGGGTGTAGAGAAAAAACGGGTTTTTTTTCATAAGCGTAGGGATTTCTGAAAAATCTCCTGGCATCACTGCTTGCAATAACCAAAAATCAGCTGTTAAGCGGATCAAACCAATGTAAAAAAATTTCAAGAATTCTTTTTAAACACTGTTGAAAATCTCAATAATATATTTCAATATTTTAACTTTGTATGTTTCAAAATGTGATCGTTAATTATCTATGGAAACTAAAATATAATGAACAAGAAGTTGGTCGAACACCAAATAATCATATCTTTACTAATAGAATAGTTATTGTGTTGAATTGAAAGTATTGGAAACAACGCCAATAGTATTCAATTACGACGAGTTTGATACGTTTTTAGATTTAAGTGCACCAAATTTGCAAAAAATTTCAATACTTGTTGAAACTTCGTTCAGTGCATCAACCATACACATTTTGATATTAAATATAAATTTCCAAAATTGACTTTTTGACTTTTGTTGAAGGCGCCATAACGAATGATAGTTTTGTCCACAATTGAAAAAATTATGTTTCAAAATTTGTGTAACGTCAATGGGAAAATCTATTCCGTCAGTTGAAAATCCTGGTGACTTTGGTAATTTTTAAGATATTCATTTTTGGAAAACCTAATGACATATCCAAAATTTCCAGACAGACTGATTTTAATATTGGTAACATTTAATATCGGTAATATGAACAAAAACACATTTTCTAATGTTTTATTCCTTTCAGCTGCAGATTGTCAACATTTTCGACATGAATTGGATGTTACATTGAACAATCTTGCTTGCCTTGATTCTACCTTGAAAGGACATTATATAATACTATAACATAAATAACTACTTATTTTTAACGAACTGTATTTTAAAATTCATGAAATATAATAAAGAACTAGTAAAGTTATAATGTATTTGGCTAAATACGATTAATTAAAAGTAAAAATAATTTACTACAAAAATTTTTAAGCGAAAAAACTGATAGCCACAATGTAGAAAAATAACCACAATTTACGATCTAGACCATTTATCTGGGTAAACTTAGAATTATATTGATGTCTTTATCTGGATCAGGTTAGTATTTAAAATGGGATAAATCGGGCGTCAATGTGCCAATGTATGACCTAAAATATGGACACACCTCTAAAAAATGCTGAAAATTTAGAGTGTTGTAATAATTTTTTAGTTTAAGGTTATCAAATATTTTACTTTTTCAAATATTTTGTTTACATTTGCTACAAATACTACAATAAGAGCAGATATTAATGAAAACGTAGAACCTAGGTGGAGGGTATCAAAGATTCGGCATAGCCGAATTTAACACTCTTACTTGTTATACCCTCCACTCCAGTGTGCAGAGGGTATATATAAGTTTGTCATTCCGTTTGTAATAATTAGAAAAAAAATTTTGGACCCCATAAAATATATATATTTGTGATCCTTATAACAACCGGAGTTGATATAGCGATGTCCGTCTGTCCGTCTGTCCGTGTCTGAAATCACGATGACGGCATCAATCGGGCAGCTAGGGTGCTCGTTGACATAAAAAATAATTCACTAACATCCTGAAAAGTTTGCTGTTTAAAATCGTCCAAATCGGTCGATTAGGGCCCGAGACTTGAATGAAGAACTAAAAAAAGTCTTGAAAAAATATAATTTTCTATGTTGTTCTTGTCACGATCACGCCCTCAATAGTACAGCTGCAGTGATCATTTTTATTGAGAATGATTGACCAAATTCATGGAAGATTTCTGTTTCAAAAATCATTAAAATCGGAGGAACAGGTACAGGAAAATCTGTGAAAAAGTAAAAAAAAAATGCAAAATATGATGATATGATATGATATGATGTTTCTATATTGTTCTTGTTGTTATTCTAAATGTTGTGTTGTTGTCATAGCTGGGCTTGTTGTTTTTGTGGTCGTTATGGTAATAATATAATAAAAACTAACCCTTTGTACATTTTTTTTATTAACTCTGGTAGAAAAATTTAAAAGTTTCCATTGTTTTGGCATCACTAAAAAAATTTGTTAGATCATTTCTGTTATTACCACGATCCTGCCTGCAAAATTTCAGATCGAATGGGTAACGGGAAAGGGGTTAAAATCGATCCAAAATTTTTTCCACAAGCAGACACTACGAGTTAATATAAAGGGAGTAAAAATTCACCAACATCTAAAGCAAATAATGCTAAAATACCTAGTTGTTAATAAAAAAAAAACAATGTAAATTTAGCAAAAAAAAATTTTATGTATAAATTTATTTAAAGAGAAAAACACAAAAATAACGTTTGATGTTGTATTTTTTGTGTGTAATATTTACATATACATACATAAACATATTAAATAATACAAATAATATACATATATTATATATATGTATATCCATAACAACTGCATGTTAGAAATAAATCGGTATATTATTTTATTTACATAAAATTCTGCAATATTTTGTTGTGGGGAAAATACATTTCTTTTGCATTAACAGAGTGTCACTTCATTTTGCTCAGCGTGACTATACCACAATAGATGGCGCCACAATTTTTGTTTGTTCTAATTATACCCTATACCACTATCTGGTTTGGGTATAATGACTTTGTGCTGCTGTTTGTAACAACCAAAAATACTTGACCTAGACCCATCTTTAATTATACCGATCGAATCAGAATCACTTTCTGAGTTGATTTAACAATGTCCGTCCGTCCGTCCGTCCGTCCGTCTGTGTGTCCATGTAAAACTTGTAATCAAACTGCAGGTCGCAAATATGAATATATTTTGATGAAATTTGGTATACAAGCTTTTATCTGCCATGGGATGAACGCTATTGAAATTGGTGAGAATCGGTCCATGTTCAGACCTAGCCCCCATACAAATTACCCCTATGAAATCGACATAAATTGCCATAAGATCCAAATTGTCATATAGATCTTACTCAAATTGGGTTTGTATGCGTTCATTACATCCATTAATGAGTAGTCCAAAAATGATGCCTTTGACCCCATATAGAGCTGCTTTCCGATCTTCACTTAAATCTATTAAAAAACTAAAATATTGCACTGATTCTTTTCAAATTTTGTTTGTATATATTTTTGCAAAATACAAGAGACTTTACCAAACATGATCAGGATCGGTCCATTTTTGGACCTAGTCCCTATATAGATATAGCATCCGATATGAACTTTTTCATATCTGCAGCCAAAAAAATTAATAAAAATCCCACTCAAATTTGGTTTTTGCTTATTTTCTATGTCCAGTTAGTTGGGCTTAAGAGATAGGGTTCCTAAACGCATGGTATAGGGTATCGTATAGTCGGTCTAGACCGACTATAATTTTCTTACTTGTTAGCTTTGCAATAGTTATTTTTATTTTAACATGAATGTTAATATTTTCAATTAGATATCATACAGAACAATGTTAAGAGTATAAACGGGCTGGTCTTCTATTTCATACGTTTTTTCATTATTCTTTTACAATTATGAACATAAGTTTGGCATATTAACTTTTTGTTGTCTTTACAAAATAGAGTTACCGAGTTCATCAATGAGTTTTTTGCTTTCAAAACAGTTCTACATAGTTATATAGAATTATTATTCTGCTTTACCTACAAAATATCTGATTGCGATTACATCTAATTTTTAAAAATTGTTTATAATTACTAAAGCATTATTATTCACATAAATACAAAATTGCACTTTTTAAATTTTCCATTCAATTGATATTTTCTTAAATTTCTTAAAAATTAAAACTTAAAAACTAAAAACTAAAAATTAACAATTAAAAATTAAAATTTAAAAAATTAAAATTAAAAATTAAAAATTAAAAATTAAAAATTAAAAATTAATAATTAAAAATTAAAAATTAAAAATTTAATTTTAATTTAATTTTTTTAATTATTTAAATTTTTAATATTTAATTTTTAATTGTTAATTTTTAGTTTTTAGTTTTTAGTTTTTAATTTTTAATTTTTAAGAAATTTAAGAAAATATGAATTCTAACAAGTAAGAAAATTATAGTCGGTCTAGCCCGACTATACGATACCCTATACCGTGGTTAAGAGACCCTATCTATTCAGTCCAACTAATTGGATATAGCAAATAAGCATAAACCCATTTTGAGTGGCATTTTTATTAATTTTTTTTCGCTGCAGATATGAAAAAGTTCATATCGGATACTATATTTAAATGGGGACTAGGTCGAAAAATCGACCGATCCTGACCATATTTGGTAAAGTCACTTATACTTTGAAAAAATATATACAAACCAAATTTGGGAAAAATCTGTGCAATATTTCTGTTTTTTGATAGATTTAATTTAATTTTCCTGTAGGGAGTATTTTTGAACTACTGACTAATGGATGTAATAAACACATACAAACCCAATTTGACTGAGATCTATATGATAACTTGGAACTTATGGCAATTTATGTCGATTTCAAGGGGTCATTTGTATGGGGGCTAGGTCTGAACATAGATCGATTCTCACCAGTTTCAATAGCGTTCATCCGATGGCAGATAGAAGATAAAATACCAAATTTCATCAAAATATATTCATATTTGCGACCTGCAGTTTGATTACAAGCTTTACATGGACACACAGACGGACGGACGGACGGACGGACGGATGGACGGACGGACATCGTTAAATCGAATCAGATAGTGATTCTGATTCGATCGGTATAATTAAAGATGGATGTAGGTCAAATATTTTTGGGTGTTACAAACAGCAGCACAAAGTCATTATACCCAAACCACATAGTGGTATAGGGTATAAAAACTGGAATTAAAAATTTCCAATTATAAATTACAATTAATTGAATTTCAGAAAATCATATCAAAACGTCGGAAATTATAATTTTAAATTTAGAAGACATCAATTGCATCTTTAATATATAAATTTTATTCGTTAAACACAAATTGAAATTCCAAGAAAAAAAACACCAAATACCTATGTTTATATTTAAAAAATTTTTACATTTAAAAAAAAATCTTGATATTCAGGAGAAATTAATAGCTTTTCAGTACCGCGATTCAGTAACTTCTTATAACGATAGTCGAATCGTTAAAAAAAGAAAATTGCAAAATTATCAATAAAATTTTTAAACGATATTCGCTATTGTTAAAGTCAGCTGTTTTTGTTATCTAAACGACAACCATTTTTGTGTTGTTTATTCAATCGATAAATACTTAAATTTTTAGGTTGAAATGTCGTCATACATAAATAAAAATCATAAAATAGTGAAAATATTTTGCTTTAATTAAAAAACTTTTTTATATAAATAAAAAAATTAAATAGCATATTCAATTCATTATTTCATTTTCAAATAAATACACAGAAATATTAGTAAAAAAATAAAGATATTAAACATAAACATACAATCATCCTGTCATACACGAAGTAATTTGTTTTTTTCTATTCTTCTTTGTGTTTTTCGCTTATTTTGACAGAGATGCCACTCATTTACAATTTAAATAAATAGAAAAATAGATTGGTCGACTGTCGTTAAGATGTATGTATGTACTTAGTGAATCACTTAATCCTTGGTATATATATATATATATATATATATATATATATATATATATCGATATATTTTGCGATTGTCGGATCGTTGAAATTTACAGAATCACACTACAGAAAACATTGATTTAAATTCAATGAATTTTAGAAAACGTCAAATGATATTTAAGAATTGCGAACATACAAACTGTTACACAAATAAACGCAATATGATGAGAATGTTATTTATATATAAATTTTCACAATTTTTTTTGGATGAAAATTTGAAGTTTTTCAGAAAATAAAGAGAACAAATTATTTTATTTAAAATGTTTGGGACATTTGGTTTTTTGCGTTTGGCATCCCTAATTTGAATATTTATTATTATAAATTTATTCTCTATGTTTTCCAAATATGGCAATATTTTAATAAAAAAAGTTTGAGAGAGTTTTTTTTTGGTTATTATTTTGTTACTCCATCCGACCTATATGGCAGCAATGAAGAAATATTTGGCCAGTTAAAAGAAACTATACAGCCATCTCCAATTAGCACGATTTAATGCATATAGCCACCCTACACAACCATTACCTTTGCAATGGAGGTTAGGGCGAGCTATTTAATTAGCAAAAACTAAATTAAACGAGAAGTTATGTCATATAACCGGATACGCATGCATATAGGTATATAACATAAATGCATGCCAATAAGCAACCACGATGACCAAAAAGCAAATACCGAAATAAATCCGAAATAATAGAAAAGACGAAAACCAACCCAAAGAATTTGTTGAAATAATTTGGTATTAAATTTAACAAATTGTTTACTTTTTCATTTACATTTATTATCAAGACTCAAACCGAGGTGAAGGGTATCAAAGATTCGGCATAGCCGAATTTAACACTCTTACTTGTTTTTTGATAATTTTTACATATAAATGCATATTTGAACTTTGAACTCAATGCGCGTCCAGAAAGCATTGTCCGATTTGGCTCAAATTTTGCGCACTAAAGTTTTAGATCCATTGCCACAATAATCCGACCCGCACGTTTTGAAATTTCAAAAAGAAAATGGCTGTCACCCTAATATATATACATATATAATAATAAGGAAATAAAAGAATTAAGAATTCTGGTTGAATTCATAATTAAATGTTATGTGCCAATGTACTTCAATATCAAGCATTACAGCTCTGTCGTGTACGGCAGTGCATTATTTTTCAAGTTCATTGGTTGGTCATGATTTCTAGAACCTCGTTTACGCAAAATTGTCAATCAAGTAATTAAGCATAATTCATATTATGCGCATTCGGAAACTATCTTGTTATCAATGTTGTTTGCTGATAGCAAAGAAAAGCGCGACTGTTCTATCAAGAAAATTCTACGCTATCGAACCGACGTTGACGACCCAACGCAACTTAGAGCTTATAAAAAACCAGATATAAACTTTAATTGCACAAATTACACGGAAATGATCGATATGAATGACATAAATAACGTATTTGAACCACCATTCACGCGAAGCATTCCGTACGATACATTGAAAGAATATTTATATCAAGATGATCCACCAATTAATGATCCAAAAATTCCATCACACATGCAAGGAACGGAACGACATGTTCAATTGCTAGCTAGCGTTTCCAAACGGGTTATACCGGAAAATGTAGAGGCTGTTATGGCGACGACATTAGAGAGCCGTGCGAAATTGCCCAGACTTGAAAGTAAAAAAGACTTCAAACAATAATTTTTTTTAGTTTCTTTTCTATAACTAACTTTAATTAATTTTTTCATTTACATATGTTCTGGCTAAATAAATTTCTTAAGAGAAAAAATAGATATTATTTTATATATATAATAAATATTATTATAAATAAATAAATAAAAATAAAGAAAAAAACATAGACATTTCGCTGATTTTTTCATGTAAAGTGCCAAAATGGTGATTTTTTTTTATGTTTTATGGGGAACCCCACAGGGGAGTTCCAGGGTGTGTGCCACTGGCGTTGGTGAGTCGGCCCTCCAAAGTTAGGGGGGTCAATCATACATTTGGGCTCGATTGGGGCACTCTAAATGGGTCAAAGTGAGACAGACAGACAGACAGGTCAAAAGTTGGAACATCAGAATTCGTTTTAGAGGTATGGTTCCTTCGGCAAAGTTTCTTATTTTGATCCCTAGAATACGATTTTCACTGAGCAATGGGCGATTTTTACATCGACCCGCCCTAATATATATACAATAGGGGTCCGTTATATGAATGGGCAATTTTTTCTTATGAAAATGTTTAAGTCTCACCCCTCAAAAAGATGAGGCTTGATGCAGAAATGACTCTCCAAAAATTTCACGCCCGTGGGACCACGCCTACCCGGCCCGACTTGCGTTTGAAAATTTTATGTGTGTTTATATGGGGAAAATATCACTTTTTTTAAGATTTTACGAAAATTTCGTTCTATAGTTTATTTATTTCGACAGGTTGTTATATAATTCGGGATCAGTATTAAATTATCCATTCAAAAAGCTATAAATCTTCGAAATTGAATAAAACCTCGCCAAGAAATAGCAAATGCCCCAGACCACTTTTGTGCCAAAAAAAAACTAGATCACGAAATTTGATGGCATTTTTTTCAACTTTGATTAAAGCCATAATTTTTTTTGGTCTCTATACTTATAAGTATTCAGATATGGAGTATTGTTTTATTACCAAGTTGTTAACCTATTGTGCATTGAGACCGAAAATGGTCTCAAAAAATTCAAATATTTTGTAAGCGCTATTGAATTTTTATATGTGACGCTTAAAATGTAATAGCCAAATGTGCAAGTCTTCCAGGCTAAAAATTTGGAATAAATCGAACAACGCTAAACCATTCGTTGCCGGGCAAAACTTTGAATTTTGTCATATATAAAAAAAGTAAATACCTAAAAATAAATTGTTTTTATCCAACAAAATATTTGAATTTTTGGAATAAATTGTCTTTTACTGGCTTGGGTTAAATATGAGGGTCGAAATGATCCATTGAAAAACATAATTTTAGTAATATACAATGGTAAAAATAAAACAGAAATAAGTATAGATTTACTTTAATAACTCATATAAGCAGTTAAGTAATTAAGGAGTTTTATACATTACATTAACCTCAGGAGCACTTAAGGGTAAGTTTTCGCAAAATATAGCGGAATTTTAATTTCCAACCAATAGTAAAGGTTTCATCTAGTTTACTAGAAAAATACATTATTTTTAGGTATTTACTTTTTATATTTAAATATGACAAAATTCAAAGTTTGGCGTCGGCAAGGAATGGGTTAGCGTTGTTCGATTTATTCCAAATTTTTAGCATTTAAAACTTGCACATTTGGTTATTATATTTTAAGCATCACATCTACAAATTCAACAGTACTTGCAAAATATTTGCATTTTTTTAATAAATTGTCTTTTATTATTTTGGGGTCATATGTGACCCGAATTCCAAAAGGATTAATGAGGTCATATTATTTTTTTCCGAAACCCTAGACTATTGAGATAAAATATAGCATTCAAAAGTAGAAAAGTGGTGAATTTTTGATACAAAGTATTAACAAAGAGTACATTTACTAAACATTTAAAAAAAATCTAATTTTTCTCGAAATCCGCAAAAATAAAATCCTTGTCAAAAAAATTCTGATATAGCGATTTACCTAAAAATGCACACAGTCGATCTCTGTCATCTATTCAACAAAACCTTAAGGCGCCAGTTCCATTTTTTTAAATTTTGTTTAAGAAAATTTTTTAAAATTTGAAAAAGGAGTTTTCAAAATATTGTAAAAAAAAAAATTTTCATTTTCGGCCTCAATGCACAATAGGTTAACAACGTGGTAAAAACAATACTTCATATCTGAGTATTATAAGTATAGAGACAAAAAAAAAAATTATGGCTTCAATCAATTTCTCAAAGTTGAAAAAAATGCCATCAAATTTCATAACCTAGTTATTTTGGCACAAAAGTGGTCTGGGGCATTTGCTATTTCTTGGCGAGGTTTTATTCGATTTCGAAGTTTTATAGCTTTTTGAAAGGATAATTTAATACTGATCCCGAATTATAAAACATCTTGTCGGAATAATTAAACTATAGAACGAAATTTTTGGTAAAATCTGAAAAAAAGTCATATTTTCCCCATATAAACACACTTGAAATTTTCAAACGCAAGTCGGGCCGGGAAGGCGTGGTCCCAGGGGCGTGAAATTTTTGGAGAGTCATTTTTGCATCAAGCCTCAACTTTTTGAGGGGTGAGACAATAAATATTTCCACTTTAAGAAATAACGGACACCCTAATATACATATATAAATTAAATAAAACATTTCATTAAATAAAACAAGTAGGAAATAAGGTAGAAAAACACGTAATTCTGATATAAAAAAAACAAACACATATAATTCTAATAAAAACCATCCAACAATAAAATAAGCAAAAATCAGCCACAAAATAAATTTTTTTAAATAAGCAACCAACAATAACAATCAAACACAACAATAAGTCAATAGTTAATATGAAACAAACAAAAATCAGCCACAAAATAAAAATTGAAAAAAACAACCAACAATAACAATCAAACACAATATAACTTAAGGTGCTATTACACGATGTGTTTTTTACATATGTACTGTCACTTTTTTATCCATATGAAATTCCTCATGTCTGTCAAAATTGTCTTTTACATACGATTCATAATTTTTGCTTTCACACGTGCATATGTATTTCCGTATGACATAACCTCTAAATGTAAACAACAGCTGATTTAATTTGTGAATTTTCAAAAAAAGTTATCTATTTTTAAATTGTTAATTAATATTAAACAATTTATTTTTCTTTCAATATTAATCTTTATAATTTACTCTGTTTTTCTTTCGCCACAAGCAGTGTTGTATTTTCATGTTTGTCATGCAAAAATAGAACCTGTTCTAATTGAAAAATGTACATGTGGCTTTCCTCATGTATTGTACATAAACAATGTTTCATATGTATCACACGATGTGTACAACTTTTGTTGTGGCGAAATTTGACAGTACATACGTAAAAAACACATCATGTATTAGCACCTTTAATGCATTGCAAACAACAACATGCAGTTTTGTTCTGAAATACTTTTTTTCTCTGCTTCATAACACCAACCCAACATACAGCATAAACAACAACATCGTCTACAGCCTTGTTGTTATATTCTTCAACCACACAATGGGCTCTTATGCTTCTCTATGTATGTGTCATTGTTGTTGGTATTTTTGTTTTCCTCTTTCATAATTTATTGTTTTTAACATATTTAGCACAAGTGGTGATGTTTTCGTTTTGCTGTTGGTCATGTTAGTGATGAAGGCATAACATTGGTTACTAACTATCCGAATAACAGCAAAACGATTACTTGCCACTTGTACTATTGATTTTTGGAATATTGCCTTATATTTTCATTAATTTTGGTATGTCAGGTAAATTCATATATGCCCATATATGATCAGGTATGCCCACACTCGCTTCCATCGGTCGGATGTTTTCGCCTTATGCGAGACCCAGGTAAGTGATGATGCTGATCCACAGGATTTTCACATACCCGGTTGTCACCATCTATCCTTTTTACTTTTCATAGGGGCCTTGTGTACCAGTTCCAGCAACACTATAACTGTAATGATGCAGAATTTAACTCATTTTGGGCTAAGTTCAAAATCAGGTCACACATTTTGCATTTCGGGTTTCTATACAGAGGCCCAAACATAGAAAGGGAGCATACCTATAATGGCTTCGATGCCCTTTCTGAATACATAACTAGAATCCAAGACAGTTGCCCGAATAGCGAAATCGTAGTTGCCGGAGATTTTTATATTCATAACTCTACTTGGCTTCACCATTCGAGTCAAACAACTCCCGAAGGCCGTTACGTTGAGCCTTTCGCGGCGCATAACCTCTAGCGCAACTAGTGAATCAACCAACGCACATTCCGTGCATTGAAGGGCAACAACAAAATAATCTCGACCTTTTTCTCACTTCACACCCTGATAAGTATGAAGCGAAAATATTTGCACCTCTCGGTAATTCGGATCACTACACCATTTCCGCATCCTTTTCGTATTCTGTACTTCAAAGTGTTTCAGCACCAGCTACGAAGAGCTTAGTTTTTATTTACGAAAAGGCTCGTTGGGCTGAGCTCAATGATTTTTTCAAGTATTTCAACTGGATTATTTATTCATTCCATCAAAGCACATTTCGGCTAAACCTTATCAAAAATTATGATTTAACCAGACTTGCAGAGATGCAGTCAGATCCAGAGAGGAAGCAGGCGAGAGCTGAATGTGCCACAACACTAAGGCGCCAAAAGTTTCTTTACGAACAGCGTCTTCGTGCTAAAGTTCTCTCTGCTCCTCGGGGTAGTAAGAGCTTTTGGTCATTTGTTAAAAGGGTAAAGAATAATGCTAGTTCTGCTATCCCTACTCTTTTAATGTATGACCAAATATTCACTGAACCAGTTGATAAGGCTAACCTTTTACCTGAAATTTTTGCAAAAAACTCGTTTTTGCCGGATAGTGAACAACCTCTGCCCGAACTTGAAAGAGTATCTTGTACTGTGTCTAAAATATTCTTTCGAGTACGTGCAGTTAAAAAGATTCTTTCGGATCTCAACATTAATAAGTCTTCGAGACCGGATGGTAAACCAAGACTGGTGCTGAAACAGTGCTCTTCGACGCTAGCCAGTCCATTGGCCAACCTTTTCAGCCTTTCATACCGTGCGGGAGCTTTCCCTCTTGCTGGGCGCAGCTAATAATCCTGAAAATTACCGTCCAAATGCAATCTGCTCTGCGCTCTCAAAGGTGATGGAGAGCATGATCAATTTCCATCTTGTGAACTACCTAGAGGCCAACTCAATTCTTAATGATCAGCAGTATGGCTTCCATAGAAATCGTTCACGGGAGACCTGTTAGCTTTACTTTCTGATCGCTGGAGTTGATCCATTCGCAATTTTGGGGAAAGTAAAGTGGTTGCTCTAGATATTTCCAAGGCATTCGATTGTGTGTGGCACGGTGGATTGATACCAAAGCTTATTGCATTTGAGATCGGTAATGACTTCTCTCGATTTATATCGAGCTTTTTCGGAGACCGAACAATACGTGTTGTTATTGATGGGGTTTCATCTAATGAGTTTCAGCTTAATTCAGAGGTACCCCAAGGTTTTGTTCTTTCTCCTTCTCTTTTCCTTATCTCTCTAAACGACCTTCTTGGTCAAACTTTTAATTCTATATAATCTTTCGCAGATGACAGCAGCATTTGTCATTCATTTTCCTTTAACTGTAGGCCAATCCCCTTGGAGGTTGGGGGCAAAAGGCAGACAATGAATGGCACACTCAATCAAGACCTGTTAACAATCTCCGAGTGGGGTTAAGAGAATAGGGTTGATATAATTGCGCTGAAGACTTAATGTTGTATGTTGACCCATAGGGCCATGGAATCAACAATGTCATCTTTATATATGGGTGGTAGAGGTATTGAGGAATCGGATACTCTTGATGTTCTTGACATGAGAATTCAATGTGATGTTCGTTGGAACGAGCATGTTTTTCAAGTGTCGAAAGAAGCATTCAAGTGTCTTGTCCTTCTGATCTCCTTAAAATCTATACCGCTTACATCCGACCGAAAATGGAAAACAACACCCATATATGGGCAGGAACTTCAAAGTCTATTTTGGAGCTACTGTGTGCAAAGGAGGGCTCTGTCGCTCATCAATGACAGTAGGGTATCCAACTCTATTGATTTATTGGAACATCGTCGGAATGTAGGTTGTGTAGCACTGTTCTATAGATATTACCATGGGAAATGTTCTTCTGAGATTAGCGAACTTATTCCAAGTGCCCGAGTTTCGTTTCGCTCTACCCGCTTCTCTAGTAGATTACATCCGTTTGTAGTCTATTGTCCAGTTGACCGCACAACGCATTACAGAGAGAATTCGTGTATCAGTCGAACTAGCCGTATGCAGAGGTCTTTCCTGACAGTTATAATCTAATAAAATTTAAGTCAAATATCCACAAACACTACTCCTCTCTCCTCCTTCCCATAACCTATTTTCCTGAAATCAACACAATGCACTGCATTTGTAGGGGGCATCCCCTGAGTGTTGGTTAATTAAAAAAAAAAAATATGTATTATATTAAACTTCCCAAAATAAATAAGCTCGAGGTCATCAGTTTTTATAATAATTTTATTATATCTCAAACCAATATTTCGTCATTCCTTGAATGACATCATCAGGGTTGCTGAAATTTTACAATAAACATTTATACATAAATAATATTTTAATTTTTAATAATTAAATACATTTATAAATTATCACTAACTTCAAATACATTTATATACGAATAATACAAAAATTACATCAAACAAATAATACCAAAAAAAGTTATGTAGCTCACAAGAAAATAAATGCTTACATATAAAAACAATACCAAGTAAAAAGTACAAACTTAAAAATTTGCCGTTTTATACACGACTGTCAACATCACATTTACCACTGATTGCATTTATCTATTCTCCCTCTCATATTCCCTTGTTTACCAAAAATCTATAGGTCTTTCCAATATGCTCTGTGTCTATTTTAAAATTCATACGTTTTGTTGTTGGTATTTTCATAATATTCAGAGCTTCCAACATATAGCGGTGCCGGTGCCTGCTCTTCACTTGTAATATTTTTACATTATCTAAATTAGGTGTATGATTTTTATTTTTACAATGTGCTGCAAGGGCTGTCTTATTAGACTCATTATTCACATTCCTTAGTTTGATGTCTGATTTATGTCCAGCTAATGTAGTTTTAAGTTTGTTTTTAGTGGTCCCAACGTAGACCATGTCACAATTATCAAAAACAATTTTATTACCATTACAAGATACTCTATATACAACGTTTGACTTTTCCTTGTTATCTATTATATCCTTGGTTTTACTAAATAATTCCTTCAGAGATACCAGGTACATATGTTAGTGATCTGTAATATATTGCCTCCGTTGAATTGTTAGGGGGTTTTATATTTCCGTGGTCCATTAAAAGTTTTTTTTTACCAATTGTAGAGGAAAATTATTTTCCAATAAAATCTTCATTATACTGTGATGATTGGCCTTATGAAAATCCAAATCACTGAAATTTAACACTCTCTTCAACAAATTATTTGCCGTATTAATTATTATTCTCTTAGGAAGTTTCGAGTTGTAATTAATTATCCTATGTTTATTGTAAAATTTCAGCAACCCTGATGATGTCATTCAAGGAATGACGAAATATTGGTTTGAGACATAAGAAAATTATTATAAAAACGGATGACCTCGAGCTTATTTATTTTGGGAAATTACATAGATTTCAAAGGTCGAATAATTCTTAAAATTTACATATTATATTAAACCTTAGAAAAGATAATAAATTTTATATTTCTACTTGTGGACCTTTTACGGAAACCCTTTTATTCGGCATTTTATATTAGTTTAACTCCCTTTTCACAAGAGTCCAAGATCTCTTCACTGGCCTAAGCTTCGAACAGTATGGAGGACTTGCCTCCCTTGGTACATAAATCCAAGTTATAGTTCTTGTACCACTCAGCAGCTTCCTAACCGTAGTGATTGAATGCCAATTCGGGTTAAAAATATATGGACACATTGTGTTAGCTTATCAGAGGAAGTAGTATTTTTTGCAAAAACTCCTTAATTTAAATTTCGGTATTTATAGCGCATGTTGTAAGAACTGGCCTATTGCCACAACTGCATATTGCTTGCCATACCAGAACTTTTTTTTTTTTTGGAAATTTCGTCTGCCGTTGGAGCTTATCTTCGACATTTCCCTGAGCATTAACAACATACAATTTTTTTACCCGGAAGATGCGGTTACATACGTTTCGTCATTCATTATGGTGCAGGAGTATTTTAATGAAACATTATTTCAATTTGCGTGCTCTGCTTTTGGACTCTAAATTTTTTGCAGCGTTTTTCTCCGGATTTTTCTTTTGATTTTTTGTGTTTTCAAGCCTGCATTGGCTTTAAATTTTCGCACTAACTAGTTCGAACATTGAGCTAACTGCCCTGATTTTTTACCGTGTGTTTTGGGATCTCTCTTCAATATTCTGCCTGGTTTCTTGGCCTTAATAACATCATATAAACCCTTCTTTTTTCACAAACCATGTTCACTATCAATGGTAAAATTCTCCTGATAGTTTCTACTAGCATTGAAAATATTTTGATGACAGACCTCTGATCCTCTGGCCAACTTTTTCTAGGACTAAGTTGGATTTTGTGGTTAAATAGCTAATAATTTTAGAATGTGGTTTTATTTCGTCACTTATTTTAATCAATCTAACATCAAATGAATAGGCTTGTCATTAGGCATAATAATTGATATATTTTTCGACGATAACTCGATCAAACAAAATTCAAATAATGTTAGTGAAAAAAATTAAGTGCAAAAACCTATGTAAAAATTTATTCGATCTCACTCTGCATACATATTATGATCATAAAAGAGGAATAAAAATTGATACATAAAAGTCTTTTAAAATGAAACAAACTTAGTTCTGCTCTTACTTACGTCAGTATTTATCATGACATATGAAAGCGGAAGTCTCGAAATTTTGATATTTGCACAAGTTTCTATGGAAATGCTCAGTTGTGTCGCAGTGTTTTAAGTGTTAACAACTAAAAATGAGCGGGAAAATATATTTTAGGCAGAATTCCTTGAATTATACAAAGAATCGCCTGCATTATGACGCATAAAAAACAATGACTACAACAATATAGTCAAGAGAGATAAAGCATATGAATAATTATTTTTTTCTTTTCTTTCTTTTTATTGCTATAGCAAGCAACAATATAGCGCAGAATTTTCACATGTTTTCTTCGCTTTTTAAAATTTTAACGCCATTTTGTGGCTAATATGTATATCCAAGTTAATGTAGCCAAAAAAATTAGGTTAAACTATTGCTAATTGTGGGCGTGGCATGCTGTCAAACTCAACTGTTTTTTTTTTTTAATTTCAGAAAAAGCTGAGTTTTTATGTTTTTTTATCAAAAATAAATGGTCACTCCCGCAAGTTATCGTCGGTAATGACCTGCGGTCTTCTTTACAAGGTTGGTAAGATTGCAGTCTTTAGTTGTTGCAAGTGGTCACAAATTACCGTTTAATATTAGTGGTGTTCTGAATTATTTATTAAACTACTATATTTGTGTCAAATTTCAACTTTAGTGGAATAGAACTTCTAGGGAACAAAAGGGAACAATAAACGTATACCACCCAGAGAATGGTGAAAGTGTCCTCTTCAACCCTGTGTATACATTTGCAACCGTGACGATCCGCGGGTAGAACACTTTTTTAATTTTAATGAAATTACTCAAACAAATATCAAATTACGGTAATTTAAACAGCCCTATAAGTATACAATACAAGTATACCGATCGACTCAGAATCACTTTTTGAGTCGATTTAGCAATGTCCGTCCGTCCGTCTGTGTGTCCATGTAAACCTTGTAATCAAACTACAGATCGCAAATATCAATATATTTTGATGAAATTTTGTATATAAGCCTTTAGTGAGAATCGGTCCATATTCACACCTAGTCCCCATACAAATAACACCTATGAAATCGACATAAATTGCCATAAGATCCATAGATATCAGTCAAATTGGGTTTGTATGTGTTTACTACATCCATTAATCAGTAGTTCAAAAATAATCCCTATAGGACAATTCTTAGTCATAGGCCCCATATAGAGCTGCTTCCCGATCTTCATTTAAATCTATCCAAAAAAAAATAATGTTGCACAGATTTTTCTCAAATTTGGTTTGTATATATTTTTTTTAAATATAAGTGGCTTTATCAAATATGGTCAGAATCGGTCCATTTTTCGACCTAGTCCCCATATAAATATAGCATCCGATTTGAACTTTTGCATATCTGCAGCCAAAAAAATTTATAAAAATGCCACTAAAATTTGGTTTATGCTTATTTTCTATATCCAATTAGTTGGACCTGAGAAATGGGTATCTAAACGCATGGTATAGGGTATCGTATAGTCGGTCTAGACCAACTATAATTTTCTTACTTGATTTTAAAAGGTTTTTTGCCCACATTTGTATGAAATGTTTTAATAAATAAGGAAGATTCAAAAAATAAAAAACCTTATTTTCATATCAAAATCAGAATCATTGCGCTAATGTTCAGCAGATTTATTTTGCAAAAATTAACAAATTTGACAGCGAAATATGATACATTTTTCTGCAAATATTGTTTGAGTGTAAACAAATTTGCAAATTTGGCAGCAAAAAATTTTTAATTTTTCAGTAGTAAAAGAAAAATTTCCAGTAGATTTTATTTTTTTGCGTGTAAAATTTTTTTTTAGTGTAAACATTGAAAAAAATCTCATTATTACAAAAAATGTTTGTAATTGTTATTAAAATCCAAATATGACATTTTTTAATAAATAAAAAAAATAAAAAACCCATACTTCACGCCAAAATTAAAAAAAAAATTAAAAGTTAAGCTTTGACCCAGAATTTCTTAAAAAGTACTCAATCAATGTTAATGAAATTACAACAGTCTCAAGTTCAACTCAATATATACCCACTAGAAGAAGAATTAATAAAATGATCGGTTCAAAAGTTACAGAATTTTGCCCAATGAAAAACAATTTTCAGTCACTGTGCGGCATAAGACAAATAATTATCTATATATGTGACCTTCTCCGAGAAAAGGGACCTAGTGTGTCAAAAAACGGGTTGTGTCAAAAACGGTAGATTCTGACGAATGATCTCCGGAACCATAAGAGCTGTCGTGGTAGGATTTGCACCATAGGTTCGGTTCGAGTTCTTCTGTGTTTTTTTTTAGTTTTAACCCTCTAGCTGGCGTTGGGGTCAAGTTATAAACAAAATTCTTATTTTCAGCGCGATTTGACTGCAATTCAGAATGTATGTATCTTTCGTCATAACAAATTTTTGTATGTATAAATGGACCCGATAGGTGGCGCTGGGGTAAAGTTATTTCGAATGTTCTTATTTATGGTGCGATTTTAATGAAACTAAGTATGTACATATATGTATGTTAGATGATGCCAAACATTTTTTTATTGGACCCGGTAGATGGCGCTGTCGTTCGAAAAATAATGAGTTGTCAAATTTATAAAAATTTTATAAGTTAAAAAATTCACAAACGTTTTTATATATATATACATTCTAACCAAAAAGGAAGGAAAAAGCCGCTACATTATTGCATGGTGGTCGTACAGCTCATTCAGCATTCAAATCACCGTTAAACATACAAAGAAATGAGTATGCCGTCTGTAATATCAAAAAACATTCCGGTATGGCAAAAATTCTGCAAAAATGCAGTATTATTATTTGGGATGAATGTACCATGGCTCACAAATATTCCTTAGAAGCATTACTTAGAACTTTAAAAGATTTGAAAGGCAATAAAAGACTTTTTGGTGGAGCTCTCATTTTATTATCTGGATATCTTCGTCAAACATTTTAACTAAAATAAAAAATTCATTGAGGGCAAAACAACGTTTGCCGGGTCCAGCAAGTTTAATTATAATTAATTACATGTGCAACTTTTTCAAAGAAAAATACATATATTTTTAATTTTATATATTTTAAACCAAAAAAAAAAACTATACTTCAAGAAAATAATTATATGTATGATCATAAAAGAAAATTCGTATTTATTCTTTTAGATTAACAAAACATTTTGATATTTAATAATTTAAATTTGTTGCCCTCTGCGAGGCAAGCTGCTTAAAATGCTAATATAAATTTTTTTCCCATTGTGTCAATATTGCTATTTCAAGTACTTTTTGTATTGTATGGTTTTGACTTTGAAAAGACCTTGGCAGAAAGGATCTTGTAGGAATGGCCAATGATCGCCATATAGTTGAGAATCAAAGTCTATTATATTATTTTCAAACAAGTCAACATATTTTTCGGCATTCGTTTTATATGGGATGAGTCATATTCGAAACTTTAGTGCTACAAATGCAGCCCATGCATGAGGGATGAGTTTCGCGAGTGCAAACGTGTCATCAATTCAAAGGCGTATATGACGATGTTTAACCTCAATCCGAAAGAGATTTTGCACCGCTTGTAACCGTGGATGAAAGATGGCTCTACTACAACACACCAAAGATCAAGAAACAATCAAAACAATGGCAAAGGAAGGGCATTGCAGGTCTGTCGACTAACAAAGTCATGTCAGATTTGACATTGACTTGAAGCAAAAACGACAGTGGTAAAAGTGATCTTCTACCATGACAATGCACCGACGAACAAGTGTGCAAAAACCTATAAATTGAAATACCTACTGTTACCATATCCAGCATGTTCTCCAGATTTAGTCCACTTCGACTATTTTCTGTGTCCAAACTTGAAGAAATGGTCCAGTGGTAAACGATTTAGGTCAAATGAAGAGGTCATCAACAAAAAAACGTGTGTTTTGAGGGCCTTGAGAAAATCTATTACTTAGAAGGAATACAAAACCTTTAAAGACGGTGTACTATATGTATCGAGATAAAGAGACGATATGTTGAGAGATAAAAAGCTTTTTGGCCCAAAAAAAATTTTCATTTAACAATTCACTGAGTTATCATACGTTACCATAGTATTCCAGATATATCAATAAATATCAATAAATAATCAAAGCATTGATATAGTCCCAACAGCAAGAAATCTTGGATTGGTCTTCAACAGCAACTTAAATAGGTCAAGTCACATCAACATGCTTGCTGCACATTCATATGTAAAACTAAGGACCCTTTGGTCAAAGCAATTATTTACACCATTAACAGTTACAACATTACTGGCAAATGCTTACCTAATTCCAACACTAACTTATGGATGCGCAAGATCTGAGAAACCCAGCAACAAACACTGGCAAGTACTGTACCACAAGGAGCTGCAGGAACCCAGAATCAAGTACTGTACACGACGATGCTACAGGAACCCAAGTAGAACAAATGGCAAGTACTGCACTCCTGGCAGCTGCAGGAACCCAGCAACAGTCGCCTGTATATCAATTTGAAGAAATAATACAGCGACAGCTACAACAAATGCAAATTGTTAAACTCAAAGAAAATCTAAGCGATGTAAAAGAAAGAAGCAGCATTTATATACTATAAAATCTGAAGAATTTGTGGCAAACACAAATGGAATCTGTAAAGAAGCTTTACATCAAGCTCAGCACACAACTATTGGTAAAAGATGATATTCTCGAAGACTTAGAAAAAAATCAGCTCGCTTAAAAAACAAAAGGTGTAAGTAGAGCTCGAAAAAATTGAAATACCATTTTTTATGCGCATATGCAAGAATGGGCTTCATTTCACGACCTATTTAAAAAATTTGAACACGAAAACACACAGTTACCAAAAGTCGAGAAATTTCTGTGGCTCAACACATTAATAAGAGTTGAAGCATTACAACTTATTCAACATATACCCACTACGATTTAGCAACAAGAGAATTTTATTTACAACTCGAATCGATAAGATTCTTGATCAACCACATATAGTTATCTCATCAGCCTCTAGCATAAAAAATTTGCTTGATACAACCAACGTATCAAGTTTTAGATGCAACACAGTCAAAAAAGAGTGGCACATTAAAAAAAAAAATTAAAACATCATCCCTTTTAATAAAACAGCAACACCAACCACACTGTTTATATTGTTAAGCTTATCAAAAACATGGGCAAAATTATCAAAAACATGCTATAACTGCCTTGGAAATAAAATGGATAAAAAAATGCAATAGTAAAAGTAAGTGTCAAACTTGTGGATAACTACAGCACACCATTCTTCACTTTAATTCAAATAAAGAAAAGGCAGCATCTATTACAACAATCTCGGGACCGAACGTTCTACTGGCTACAGCTCAAGTACGTGTAAAATCTTTACATGGGGAATTAGTGATATTAAGAGCTCTTATCGACCAGGGATCCCAAGTAACATCAATAAGTGAAGAAGCCGCACAAATACTTCTACTACCAAGATTAAAAGCAAATACAAGAATGAAAGGCCTTGGAGAAACCTGTGCTGGTGTGGCCAAATCAAAAATCATATAGAAATTTATCCAAGATTCACAAACAATACGAAATTGGAGACTACAGCCTTAATTTTGAAACGTCTTGTGTCAGCTTACCCAGATAAATCATTCGACTATGATATAGACCAATGGCGCAACGTAAACCTTGCGGTTCGAAACTTCAACAAGTCTGACCGAATCGACATAGTTATTGGTGGCGACTCATTTTTTCAAATACTAGAAAATGTCGTCCACAAAGAAGACAAACACCAAATTGGACTGGATTGTATCAGGAGTATTGCACGTTAAACAAAACATAACCAAGATAACTTCAGCAGTAACCATTGGTATCGAACGCTTCTGGGAAATAAAAGAAATTGGCGATGAAGACGTTTCTAATAATGATGACTATTGTATTACCAAATATTCGCAAATAACCGTTAGAGGAGATGACGGAAAATTTATAGTTCAGTTACCATTTAAAGATGACAAAATACTTGGAGAGTATTCAAAGAGAGCTATGTTACGTTTTTTAAGTCTTGAAAAAAGGCTTCAAGGTAATAGCTATCTTAGAACAGAATATACAAAGTTCATCAACGAGTACATTTCCTTGGGTCATATGAAAAAGGTAGCAACGAAACATCAGGGCAAATACTATATGCACCAAACAGTATATCGAGATAGCAGCATCACTACAAAAGTTCGGGTAGTATTTGACGCATTATGCAAATCATCGAACGGAAAAATCTTTAATGATATTCTCCACGTGGGTTCTAAATTACAAAAGGACATATTTGAGACAATTGCTAAGTGGAGATGCTGGAGATATGTGATTTCAGTAGAAGTTGAAAAAATGTTCCGACAGATAGGAGTAGCGGAACAAGATCAACAATACAAATATATTCTTTGGAGGGAGAATACAGATAATCTTATAGAATAATATAAACTTACAACCGTTACTTATGGTACCGCATCAGCACCGTTCTTGGCAAAAAGAACTCTTCAAGAAATTGAAAATTATTGCAAGATACCAACTATATCCCAGATAATCAAGAGCGATTTTTACATGGACGATTTTCGTACAGGAGCTGATACCATAGATGAGTGTAAGCGATTTCAACACGAGATATAATCTCACCTCCTAAAATGGGTATCCAATAATGAAGAGATCTCGCAATCCATAAAAGGGAGAGTGCAAAATGAAGTTTTAGATATTGGCACGGATGAAATTTTAACACATTGGGCTTTCAGTGGAATCCCCAGAGTGATTAATTTTCCTTGAACATGAACCTCGCAGAAGACAAACCAGTGACTAAACGCTTGTCATTATCATATTTAGCAAAAATATTCGATCCGATAGGGTGGTTAACTCCAGTCACTGTGACAGCAGTATTATTTATTCAGTATTTATGGAAAATTCAATCTGAATGGGACGAGCCGTTGGATGAAAACCTTACAAAAGATTTGGTCACTTATACAAAACATCTATCATCACTTACATCAATAAAGAAAAGCAGATGGCTCTATAATTTACATCAATCATTAATTCAAAAAACTGTTACAACAAAAACAATTGTGGTGGCTAAGAACACGCTTCCAAAGTTGGAATTATGTCCTGCGCACCTTCTGCCAAAATTATTGTATAAACTGATGTCAAACAAATATAAATTTATCAGAACTAGAGTTTCCGATATAAATCTGTTAATTCCAACAGCAAAATGAAATAGCACCTTAAAAGAATTATAGATGAAAATAAGCTAACTTACGAGGAAGTTAGCAAACTACTGTCACAAATTGAAGCAGTAATGAATTCTAGACCACTACATAATCTTAATAGTATTCCAGAAGGAATTGATGCTTTAACTCGACGTCATTTTCTGATAGGGCGACCGATGATATAGTACCCTGAAGAAAACCGTGACAGCAAATTAACTTGTTTAGATCGATGGAAACTTTTTCAGAAACTGTAGACTCATTTTTGGAATCAGTGGAAAGAAGACTCTCTACAGCAACGTTTTAAATTGAAAGCGAAAACTAGCAACCTTTAAATAGGTTAAGTAGTGACTATACAAAATGAGGACACCCATCCAGCTGGTTGGCTACTTGGAAGGGTGAAAGAAGTTCACCCAGCAAAGCATGGCATAGTCAGAATTGTACCTTGAAAAGAAAGGAAGGGGTTTTGAAAAGACCTGTCCATAAACTGTGTCCATTAGAACATTACTCCACGGAAGATGCCATATATGTGACAAATAACTCCCTTAATCATCAAAACGAAGATGAACTCCCAAGAAACATAGGATCAAATCTAACGAGAGTACGGCTATCAAATACATCATTACTTATTTTCACATTGTTATGTATGATTCTAACTGCAGAAACAACTAACGCATCGTTGACACGGGACATTAAAAACAATATCGCAATCTAAGATCCCATGAACCAAATAAATTTTGTATCATCATCCTGGAATGTGGTAATCTACTATGCAATGAAGCCTTATTTTGAAGTGCTAAGCAAAGCTTCGCAACTTATAAATATATCGACTCCAGACTCCCAGACTCCAGACATTGGTCAGTTCTCCGAAACATGGAATATCATGTTAGCAAAATAGAAGTTAATAACCGGCTACTTCTTAATAATAATTCGAGATCGAAAAGCAGTGCTCCTTTAAATTTCATAGGATCATTTTAACACATAATCTTTGGTCTAATGGATGAAGATGACCAGCATGCAAAGCTTCGCAACTTATAAATATATCCAAAGAAATCTGTCCCAGACTCCAGACATTGGTCAGTTTTCCGAAACATGGAATATCATATTAGCAAAATATAAGTTAATAATCGGCTACTTCTTAATAATAATTCGAGATCGAAACGCAGTGCTCCTTTAAATTTCATAGGATCATTTTATCACATAATCCTTGGTCTAATGGATGAAGATGACCGGCATGATTGACGTGATGACATGACTTGAAGCAATTGGCGAATAAACAAACCTCAGTAGTAGATTTTCCCGTAAATCTTCCGAAAAGAACAACCAATGAAGTCAACTCGCACTTATTAGAAATAAAAAGTGAAATAGAAAACATCAGTTAAATCATGAATGGACATTATTTTGTCTACGCGAAATATATCCGATTTTTCATGCTGTCAAAACAAATCCACGAGCTTATTGAAGAGTGCAGCCAGGTTCAAAAAGAAACTATTGATTTATTACAAGTCCCCAACAATTACAACCTGAAATTGCAAAAATTGGAGATTCCTTACCAGATATCAAATTATGCAGCATACTAGCTGAGAGTCGGTCGTGTTTTAAATGACCTCTGATATATTCTATATTTAAAATAAATATTGTGTTTAAATACATAATACTAAAAACGCACTAAAATATTCAGATTAAATTCTCCATAAAAAACTATATTTAAAAAAGAAAAATAATTAAAAGAACAACTTAAAACAATAATAATAACTTATTTTGTTTAAGGCAACATTTATGAAAATCAATATATATACACATGTAAATAAATATAAACGAAAAAAACCACCAAAAATATAAAACCAAACAAATAATAAAAAACAAAACGAACATAAGAAAAAACCACAACTATAAAAAAAATCAAAATATAATATACTCTAAACAAGGCTTAATAAAATTATAAAAAAGTGAACTTATATTTGTAATAAAAACAATAAAAATAATTTAAAAGAATTTAAGATCAAATTCGAATAAAAGAGATAAGACATCTCCACTCAAAACTGAAGTAAAAAGTGCGTGCTTGTGTCTTTCCCCTACTCGCTTGATGGAGTTTATGGATAAGAGATTCGAAAAACAGTTTGAACTCTTAACCACAAAAATTAAAGAAAGTGAATACGGAATACTAACACACATGAATGAAAACAAAAATCCCAAATAAATCGTCAAGAAAATTTGTCAGTGTTATATGATTTGGGTGTCAATGGTATAACATTTACAAAAAATGAAAATTTAAATAAAATTTTTGATTGTACTTGTAATACTCTTAATATTTCTATGCCTGCTTACATATCAATTTTCCGTCTTCAGAACAGAAATAATAAAAAAGTAAACTCTCCTAATGGTGTTTTTCTTGTTAAACTTTGACCGCCCCACTGTGGCTCAAATTTTGATTTCATTGGCCAAAAGTCAAATTTTTTTTTGTCATCGATTTTTAAAATTTTTACTCCTTTTTGTAGCTTATATATCCAGATTAAGGTAGCCAAAAAATTAGGTTAAACTATTGATAATTGTGGGCGTGGCATGCTGTCAAACTCAACTGTTTTTTTTAATTCAGCAAAAGGTGTTTTTTTTTTGTTTTTTATCAAAAATAAATGGTTACTACTCGCAAGCTATCATCGATATTGGCCTGCGGTCTTTTTTATAATGTTAGTAGGATTATAGTCTTTAGTTTTTGTAAGTAGTCACAGTTCTAACGTTTGATATTAGGGGCGTTATGAAATATTTATGAAACCACTATATTTTTCTCAAATTTAAACTTTAGTGGAATAGAACTTCTAAAGGAAGTAAGGGAACAAGAAACGTATACCACCCGGAGAAAGGCGAATGTATCCTGTTTAACCCTATATATACTTTTGCACCCCCCACGAGCCCCCGGTAGAACACTTTTTTCATTTTAATGAAATTACTCTAAAAAAATTACTCTAAAAAAAATTTTGTTTTTTTACTTTAGACTACGTAAAAGTAAAATAATTAAATAAAATACCTGCGAAAGGGTTTATTGGCTTTGTTTTGATCAGCAAAAAAATAAGTCATAAAATGATCACAATAGGTTCTACAGTAAACAAATGATCTCTTTCTTAATTTACCTGTTGTCAAATTTAAGGGTCAACCAAAGTCATAAACAATTTTATAAGTTTGTCAATAATCGCGGCACTAAACCACTAAAGATAAAAAACCACCCCATATTGGCGAGAAACTAATTAGTTTTACCTGATATTGAAGTCTGGATAACAAGTGCAGTTTTGTTCAATTTAAGTACTACCTGCTATGAAATTAAAGATCAATGTGTGAATAACATGTACCTAAAAATGTATAAAATGACGGATTCTATAAGGGATTACTCAATAATAAGTTAATACTTCAAGTGTACGGACGTATATTCGCAAGTGATAAAAAGTGATAAAAAAGTGATAACAGACGCAAATAAAAATATTGAGAAAAATATGGAGAACTTTAGTTATAAAGAACTGGCCGAAGAGTATTTTCGAAACAAAAACCAGGAAGATGTTCTTAGTTACGTTAAAATAAAATTAAACTTAAATTCGTCTAGTACCGAAATACAAGAGCAATTATCTAATTTCGTCAAAGTACTAAAAAAACGATTGAAAGAAGTTAACTACTGTAAACAAAAGTTTTATAATAAAAGTGCAAACTGGTTAGAAGGCCAACTTAATGTTGGTGGAGAAACAGCAAAGCTAGATAAGGCTGGAAGACCACGCAAATCATTGGACAACTGCAGCGATAGATCTAAGAGGCGGAAACTTAAAAATTTTAACGAGGAAATTGGTTCTACAAATATAAAAGAATCTTTTCTACATCAATTACGAGCACAAAACCAATTAACAAAAGTGGATATCATTGAAAAAACTTGTAATGCTAGTCCAGTGAGAACAAAGCGAATTCTTAAAAGTATACCAACTCCGAGCGATGCAAAACAGTTCACAAATGAGGAGGCATTAGCATTATTTCTGGATTTGAAATTAACAAAACACCAATATATTCAGCTCAGATTGCGTGCGATTGAAAAAGGCTCAAATATGTATCCAGCATATCATCACATAACAGCTGCTAAAATAGACTGTTTGCCATCAAAGGACACTATTACAATCACACCAATTTCGGCAGAAGTACAACTACAATCTTTACTTGATCACACAGCCAAACGCTTGCTACAATCAATAACAGGAACTGAGTTAAAGAAATATGGAAACACAAAGTTAATTCTATTTTGTAAATGGGGATGTGATGGTTCTTCGGGACAAAAACAATACAAACAAGTTGTATGTGAAAATATTTCGGACTCAGATATGTTCATGGTATCATTTGTACCATTGCGATTGAAAAAGATTTTGGAAGATTCGGAGCCTTCGAGTAGTACAACGCAAACAATGGATATTTGGAAAAATGAGACACCATCTTCTACGAAATACTGCAGGCCAATCAAATTTGAATTCAAAAAAGAAAGTCATGATGCCATTAACAAAGAAGTTAGTGATATCAAGGCCCAAATAGCAACACTACAGCCATTACAATTACAGTTAGATGGGCAGCAAATTGAAGTAAGCTACCAATTAGTGCTGACAATGATAGATGGAAAAGTAGGTCAGGCTTTGACTAACACGAAGGCTGCATCCAGCTGCATTATATGCCAAGCAACATCAAGCCAATTAAACCAAGTCCCGACAAAATCATTCGATAATACCGATGCCTTCGAATTTGGATTATCACCACTACATGCAAGAATACGACTTATGGAACACATACTAAAAATCAGTTATGATTTGGATTTCGGGCCTTCAGGATCAATAAGAAACAACGAAACCAACAAAGAGTTAAGAAGTTCAAAAAAGAAACATGTTCAAGATGAATATCGCAAATTTGGATTGATTATAGATCAGCCAAAACAAGGGTCAGGCAATACAAATGATGGCAATACCGCAAGAAGATTCTTTTCAGATCCAGAAACAGCATCTGAAATAACAGGAGTGGATTTAAACCTTATTTTCAGATTTAAAATAATCCTAGAAGTACTTGCGTGCAATGAAGAAATTGACTCTAGAAAATTTGGAGATTATGCTAAGGAAACTGCAAAAATATATACAACCAACTACCCATGGAGAAATATGTCTGCAACAGTCCACAAAATCCTTTATCATGGAGAAGATGTCATTAAATATCATTTGGTGCCACTTGGAGATCTATCAGAGGAGGCTCAGGAAAAAAGGAACAAGGATTACAGATTTTATAGACAGCACAATACTAGAAAAATGTCACGAAATTCCACAAATGAAGATCTATTTAATATATTATTGGCAACGTCAGATCCGTTCATCTCCAGTATTCGAAATCAATGGAAAGTGGAACATCGGGATTTAGATGAAGAAGCCAAAAAACTACTAAAGAACAGAAATAGCACAGAACAAAATATGGAATATTTGCAATCAATATTTGAGTCTAATGAATAATAATTATAATTGCCTTTCATTGTTATTTAAGTACGAAAAACATAGTATTAGTAAAAAGTAATAATAAACAGAACCTACCATTGTTACAAATGCTATTTAAACCTATTGCAGTTTTTATTCTTAAAAGGTTTCCCACATATGAATGCAATGTTTTAATAGATAAGAAAGATTCAAAAAATAAGAACCCATATTTTCATATCAAAATTAAAAAAAAAATTAGAATCATTGCGCTAATGTTTAGCAGATTTATTTAGCTAGTGTAACAAATTAGGCAGCAAACACTAATAAATTTTTCTGTAGTAATAATAATATTCCTTGAGTGTCAGCAAATTGCAAATTTGATAGCAAACATTTTTAATTTTTTAGTAATACTAGTTAAATTTCTAGTGAATTTTACTATTTTGTTGCGTGTAAAAATTTTTTTGAGTGTAAAAATTTTTTTGAGTGTAAGCATTAAAAAAATTTCATTATTACAAAAAATGTTTATAATAATTATTTAACTCCAAATATGACACTTTCTAATAAATAAAAATAAATAAAAAAAACATATATCACGCTAAAAGTTAAAAAAAATCAAAAGTTAAACTTTGACCTAGAATTCCTTAAAAAGTACTCAATCAATTTAAATGAAATTCACACTGAGTCAAGACCAACTATCTATCTATCTATTAAAAAACAGTACTAAAATATTTTGATCGGTTCAAAAGTTACAGAATTTTGGCCAATGAAAAATGATTTTCAGCCACTGTGCGCCCTATGACAAGGATTTTGTATTAAAATCATTAATACCTTCAACACATTGGGTTTACCTGAATGAAAATCTAACTTCAACTAATTTTAAAATTTTACACGCAACGATAGATTTACGTAAAAGTTCGCTTTTTCTCTACGTGGACTAGTTTATATCAAAATTAATTTGTCTGATGCGCCGATACGTATTGAAGATTTAAGCGAACTTAACAAACTTTTTCCACAACTAATGAAAACATAACAAGTAACAAAATTATAGTCGGTCTAGACCGACTATACGATACCCTATACCATGCGTTTAGAGAACCTATCTCTCATGCCCAACTAACTGGATATAGGAAATAAGCATAAATCAAATTTGAGTGGGATTTTTATTAATTTTTTTGGCTGCAGATATGGAAAAGTTCATATCGGATGATATATCTATATGGGGACTAGCCCCAAAATGGATCGATCCTGGCCATGTTTGGTAAAGTGTCTTGCATTTTGCAAAAATATATACAAACAAAATTTGAGAAGAATCAGTGCAATATTTTTGTTTTTTAATAGATTTAGGTGAAGGTCGGGAAGCAGCTCTATATGGGGCCTATAACTAAGAGTTGTCCCATAGGGATCATTTTTGGACTACGGATTAATGGATGTAATAAACACATACAAACCCAATTTGACTAAGATTTGTATGATAATTTGGATCGTATGGCAATTTATGTTGATTTCATAGGGACCATTTGTATGGGGGCTAGGTCTGAACATGGACTGATTCTCACCAATTTCATCATATGGCCGATAAAAGCTTATATATCAAATTTCATCAAAATATATTCATATTTGCGACGTGCAGTTTGATTACAAGCTTTACATGGACACACAGACGGACGGACGGATGGACGGGCGGACGGACATCGTTAAATCGAATCAGATAGTGATTCTGATTCGATCGATATAATAAAAGATGGGTCTAGGTCAAATATTTTTGGTAGTTACAAACAGCAGCGCAAAGTCATTATACCCAAACCACATAGTGGTATAGGGTATAAAAAGCATAAATTAATTTTTAAAAGTTATAGAATTAAACATGATGTCATAGATTTATTCTTTTGTATACTGCAAAAAATATTATGTTTATGAGCCATATATCCTTGTCTTAAGTATTATCTATATATTTTATCATAAAAAAAATCAAATTAAAAATTTTATCATTAAAAGTCTTATATCTTATTTCTCAAATTTCACTCATAATCTCATTAGCCTTAAATATAATTTTTGCCTTTTTTATTGTAATATCGATGTCTGCTCTATTTTAAACATTGATTATGTCATCTACTAATAGTTCGGGGTTGAGTTCTACAGTCAGTACGAGAAATCTGATTCATATTCTTACTAAGCAACGCAAGGGTTTGATATATGCCAATATAAATGCCGAAAGTTTACATCTTAAATGGATGAATTTCGTTACTTGTTTGAGGAATCTAAGGTGGATATAGTGTGTGTATCTGAAACACAGTTCGATAGAGATTTACCAGATAGTTTTGTTAAGACCAATGGGTACAAAATGCTTAGAAATGGTAGAAAGGTTTATGCTGGTGGGGTTACGGTTTACATCAAAAATCATATACATTAAAAGGAAGTAAAAAGATCGGTAGATAACGCAGCAGTTGAATATTTATTTATTGAAATTATTGGTGGCGATAAAAAACTATTGCTAGGTTCCATATATCGGCCGAATCGTGGCTCGCATTATAACCTTTTTTGCGTGATCTGTAGTGCGATTCTGTAAATTTTAACGATCCGACAAAAATATATCGACAGCTATTGTTGTTTGCACTAACGATTAAGTGATTCACTAAATACACCTTAACGATAGTCGACAAATCTATTTATACCCTATACCACTATGTGGTTTGGGTATAATGACTTTGTGCTGCTGTTTGTAACTACCAAAAATATTTGAACTAGACCCATCTTTTATTATACCGATCGAATCAGAATCACTATCTGATTCGATTTAACGATGTCCGACCGTGTGTCCGTCCGTCCGTATGTGTGTCCATGTAAACCTTGTTATCAAATTGCAGGTCGCAAATATGAGTATATTTTGATGAAATTTGGTATATAAGCTTTTATAGGCCATAGGATGAACGCTGTTGAAATTGGAGAAAATCGGTCCATGTTCAGACCTAGCCCCCATAAAAATGACCCCTATGAAATCCACATAAATTGCCATAAGATCCAAATTATCATACAGATCTTACTCAAATTGGGTTTGTATGCATTTATTACATCCTTTAATGAGTAGTCCAAAAATTATCCCTATGGGAAAAACCTTACTCATAGGCCCCATGTAGAGCTGCTTCCCGATCTTCACTTAAATCTATAAAAAAAAACAAAAGCATTGCACAGATTTTTCTCAAATTTGGTTTGTTTATATTTTTTCAAAATATAAGTGACTTTACCAAATATGGTCAGGATCGGTCCATTTTTCAACCTAGTCCCCATATAGATATAGCACCCGATATGAAGTTTTTCATATCTGCAGCCAAAAAAGTTAATAACAATGCCACTCAAATTTGGTTTTTGCTTATTTTCTATATCCAGTTAGTTGGACCGAAGAGATAGGGTTTCTAAACCATGGTTTACTTGTTTTACTTGCTTTACATTAGGTAATGTTTAAAATTTATTACTGCGCGATCAGCTTACTGCGACATGTTTTTCAAAACACGCCCTAATTTATATGACATATGATTTCAATTTAATGCCAGCAGAAAGTCCCATTAGTTTTCGTGATTTTCGGAACATTAAATTTATATTAGCTGTGAGAAAGGATTAGTTCGTGAATGCACTGAAAAGGTTAATGAGGATCTCAATAAAACATTTGTATTGGCTTCTTCAAATGGACTTCAATTGAATCCAAAAAAAAAATAAAATGTTTAGTTATAACTCAAAGAAATCAAACTATCCCTACAGATATTCCAGTACCATTAGGTAATCAAAATATTTCAATTGTGGAATCTGCTAGGAATGTTGCAATAATTTTTAATAAATCGCTCACGTGGAACAATTTGTACATTTGTAATGCTTAGAACATTGTACCCTACACAACATCTTACTACTTTAAACATTCGTGTGCTTCTAGCGAAAACTTTCATTATGCCAAAGTTATTATATGGTTGTGAAATTTTAGCTTATTGTGATTCAGAAAGTAAGAGGAGATTATTAGTAGCGTACAATGCGATCCTACGTTATGTGTACGGTATAAAGAGATATGATGGAACTTCTCTGTATTCTAAGTCTCTGTACGGAGTTGACCTCGTGGACTTACTTCATTACTTCTACTACACAAAGTAATATACACAAATGAACCAACTTATTTATTTGAACGCCTTCAATTCGTACGGTCCAATATTGAAAATAATCTTATACAATTTCGATATCGTATTGGCAATTTTTTATAAAAACTATACGTTTGTGGAACTCGTTACCCAACAATTTACAAATAACGGGCAACGCTTTACAATTTAAAAATTAATTGTTTTAAATTTGCAAGTTTCTTAATAATTGATTAATTTTTGATTATATTATACATATATTTTCTACTCTCTCATAATGTATTAATTATCTACTTATATATTTATACTTTTATAATTTAAATAATTTTTTATTTTTATATACATACTAGATGTAACTCGGTGTGTTTCGCTACACCCTCCCCCTCCCCCTCCCCCTTCCGAATCGTTATGAAAGGGCTCACGCTAAATCCCAAGGCTCTCACTAATACAGTAATTCAGATATATCACATTTCATATTAAGTTTGTGTGGGGCTACTACGCGCATTTGTCTAATCCCGCCCATTTATTTTTCTGACTACTCACGTTAATAATAGATGACCTGAGACAAATTTGCAAAGCTTTCTCTATCATAGTACCTAATATATATGATATTAAAAATTTACTTTGTATGGGAGGTGCACCGCCAGCTAAAAATATTAAAACAAAAATTAAAGCCTGTAGCACTCCCATATCCGCAGTAAGACTATGTGATAATTTCAGGAAGATCAGATGAGTAGTTACGGATATTACCTCCTACAAACAAACAAACAAATATTACCTTTTTATTATGTTAGTATAGATTATTAGTATAGATTTTTTTATTTCAATGCTTGCTGATGCTGATATACAATGTTTTTTTTTGTTTTTTCATTCGGTACAACAATTATCAGATTTTTCGGCGTCCCTACCCTGGAGCAAGGTACATGTAGCTGCCCATGAGAAGAAGATGGATTATCCATATTAGATCTGGCAACACTTAACTATTGGCCTTGCACTTAGAATATCATTTGGCAATTTTTCTTTTTAGCGATTTTTGATTTTGCCCATTTTCGATTTTGAAGATTTTTGTTTTTTGGGCGATTTTTATTCTTCGCGATTTTTGGGTTTGGCGATTTTTGATTTTGGCGATATATTTTCCATGACAGATCACATTGATAACTAATGAACTTGTCAAAAGACTGTCGCTTTCGTAGTGCTTCATATTTTTTACATAGGAGGTGCCACGCCCATTAATCCCAACCCGCCAAATTTTTATTGGTCTACTCACATTAATAGCTGATGGACTCCCTTTTATAGTACACCAGTTATATGATATTAGATATCGACTTTGCATGGGCGGTGCTACGCCCACTAATCCGATCACAGCCATTTTTTGTTCGACGAATCACACAAAGAACCTATGGGCTCACGCAAAGCCACAAAGCTCTCTCTTTTACAGTACTCCAAATATATGACATTAAATAGTTACTTTGCATGGGGAGTGCCACGCCCATTGGTGTGAAACCGCCAATTTTTTGTTCGACTAACTCATACAAAGATCTGATAGGTTCGTGCAAAGTATCAAAGCTTCCTTTTTTAGCACACCAGTTATATGAAATCATATATTTACTCTGTATGGGCGGTGCCATGCCCACTGCTCAGATCCCGCCCATTTGTTGTCTAACTAATCACATGAATAAGTTATGGGCTCGCACAAAGTCCCAAGACTCTCACAATCAGTACTCCAGATATATGGCATTTTATATTTACTTTGTATGGCAGGTGCCACGCCTATTGGTCCGATACTGACCATTTTTTGTCCGACTACTCACATTAATAATAGGTGGCATCAGACAAATTTGAAAAGATCTCTCTATCACAGCACTCGAGATATATAATTTTGAACTATTACTTGTATGGGAGGTACCACGCCCACTTATACGATCCGCCCATTTCTGGCGTAGCTACTAATCATAACAATAGGTGACCTCACACAAATTTGCAAAGCTCTCCCTGTCATGGTACTCAATATATGTATATGATATTAAAAATTTACTTTGTGTGGGAGGTGCCACGCCCACTAAAAATATTAAAAAAATTATAGCCTATAGCACTTCCCATATCCGCAGTAAGACTCTGTGAAAATTTCAGGAAGAGCAGATGGCTAGTTACGGAGATTACCCCCTACAAACAAACAAACAAACACACATTACCTCTTTTTTATATTAGTATAGATTAGTATAGATTTCTTGTTTCTTAAAAGTATTGTAACTACTATCACAATAAAAAAAAGTTAACTCACAGCGATAAAATCTTTTGCTTTAATAAAACTAATTACCAAGATTTACAACTCCATCTATTCCAAATTGACTGGATAAATGTGTTATCTCGTTGCAATGATAACTTGGACTTGTGTTTGCATACATTTTATCATCACCTCTTTGAATGTTTCTCGGCATCTGTACCTAAAATATTACCTCCTAAATCGAATGGTCCTCCTTGGAATACAAAACATCTATCTCAACTTAAAAATAAGAGAAACAAAATGTACAAAATTTATAAAAAATATGGAACATTGAAAGATTATATGAAATACTCGTTATCAAGATCGGAATTTATTATTGCTAATCAATTGGCCTACAATAACTATTTAATTAAAGTAAGGAATAATCTAAAAAATAATCCAAAATCATTTTATAAATTTATTAATTCTAAAAGACGTACTGCGGACTTTCCTTCGGTTATGAAGTACGGTGATTTAGAATCTTCAGATGATAACTCCATAAGTAATATGTTTGCAGACTTTTTTGCATCAACTTATTCTTCGACAGTATTTAATAATCTGTATCCATACACAATATCGGAATCTTCAATTATTAATATACCATCCATCAATCAACATACAGTTCTGAATGCCCTGACAAAATTAAAATTGTCGTATGCTGCTGGTCCTGACGGTGTTCCTAGTTGCATTTTGAAGCGCTGCGCACATTTATTGTATATTCCTTTGACTTATATGTTTAACATATCCCTTAAATTGGGTTACTTTCCTCCCATTTGGAAACAATCATTTATTATTCCCTTCTTTAAGTCTGGATCTAAAGCTGGTATTTCGAATTATAGAGGTATTGCTAAATTAAGAGCTATTCCAAAACTATTTGAAAAACTTATATATGACACGTTGTCACATCATGTGTCCTCTGTCATATCTCCAACGCAACATGGATTCTGCAAATCACGCTCTACAATAACAAATCTTTTGGAGCTTACAACTTTAGTAAATGATGGTTTTATTAATATGAAACAAACAGATGTTATTTATAATGATTTTAGCAAGGCATTCGATAAAGTAAATCATGATCTATTGTTGTTTAAGCTTGACCGTATGGGCTTTGGTATAATGCTAATAAAATGGATCGGATCATATTTAAAAGACAGAACACAATGTATTAAGTTTCGTAACTCGTATTCCAACAACATAAAAGTATTATCTGGTGTACCTCAAGGTAGTCACTTGGGACCTCTTTTATTTACGCTATTTATAAATGATCTTCCTTCTGTAATTAAACACTCAACTACATTAATGTATGCAGACGATGTAAAGTTAATTTTTACCCTCAACAATCTTGATCAACAATCACTTTTACAGAATGATATTGATCGTTTAACTACTTGGTGTAATATGAATCTAATGGACCTAAATGTCAAAAAATGCAAATATATGATTTTTACAAGATCAATTCCAATAAATGGTCGGTATATCATGAATAATGCTGTGCTTGATTTAGTTGATTCATTCAACGACCTTGGCGTACTTCTGGATAAAAAATTAGACTTTAGAAGTCATATTTCGCTAACAATAAATAAAGCTACTGGTGTACTTGGATTCATTAAACGGTGGGCTAAAGAGTTTTCGGATCCGTATACGACAAAACAATTGTTTACTACCTTGGTAAGACCAATACTCGAATATGGGTCTTTAGTCTGGGATCCGCAATATCATATACATTCGAATAAAATTGAATCAGTTCAAAAACAATTTTTGTTATTTTGTCTTCGTGGTTTGGGCTGGGATCCTAATATGAGGTTGCCATCTTATGAAAATCGTCTGGCTCTAATTAAGCTTCCTACATTGAAAAGTCGCAGACATATGCTAAATGTTACTTTCATGTTAAAACTGTTAAATGGTAGTCTTAAATCTGAATTTCTTATCAACAAAATAAATATAAATATTCCTTTTCGATCATCAAGAAATTATAACTTTCTAACTATCAAATATTATTGTACAAACTATGCTAATTTTAATCCACTACGTAGAATTTGTGATGAGTTTAATATGCTGTATCAGTTTATTGATTTTAATAAAAGTTTGGATATTGTGAGAAGAGATATTATATTACACTTAAATGCATTAAATCAACTGAATTAAATAAATGTTATATATCAATTTTGTTAAATGTTTAATTATATATATAAATTATAATATAAATGTACATATACTTAAATAGTCTGTAAGGATAATTCCATAGACTGAATAAAAAAAAAAAAAAAATAAAAAAAAAAAAAAAAAAAAAATTGATTGTATCGTTATAGGATCACATACTGTAATTAAAAAGTCCAATATCTTGTATGCGATATCCGCATTTAAAATAAATAACTAAAAAAATAACTAAATTTGTATTGCCTGGAAGGCACACAGGTACTGAGCTAAAGGAAATATGGCATCTTCTAACTGACAAGGGAATATTTGTTGAAAGTCAGCTCATTATATACTTAAAGATTCCGCAGTTTAACAGATTGATGTCTCAGTTTTACAGAATCATCACAGTTCCATTTGCTTTGGTCGCGCAAATATAAGCATCATACATTGTTTATAATTATAAGTTAGATTCATATCACTTTTAAACGCAAGCTGTGCTGAACGCTTGCAAGAGAACTTTAAACAACCAAATTGGTTGTGAAGAAAATTTTCCCTGGACTGACGCCAACTCAAATCATTGCAAGCTGTCTCTTATAAAGCCACATAACAAACTTAATTGTTCTTATGACAAAGTAGAAAAGGTACCGTTCCGGGTCGAACAACATGCAAAGGGTAACTGGCTCTTTAAGGTATTTGGTAATACGTCGGCACATATAAAATGTTCAAAAGAAAAGCAAACGATTATGCAGCTTCATCCACAAGGTATCTTTACCCTAGAAGCAGATTGCACGACCAGAATAGATCAGATTACTCTTGCGGCAGTTCATACGAGCCAAAGTAAGTTTTACAAGCGATTCCACAACTTCCTGACGAAGGATGCGAATGCAAACGATGAAGGCGTCATTAAACCTCTTGACAGTGTCATTATCAATCACAACACTGAAATTTCTCAGCTGAAAGGCGAAATACGAAAGCTCAAAAAGGAGAACATCGAGTTAAGAGGATTGACTTTTCTTCACATATCTGGACACTCTACTCCGATTTTGGTAACGGTTGTTATCATTATAATGATTATAGCATACATTAGAAGACTAGTCAAATTAAGGCAAATATGAACATGGTTTATATAATTTATCCCGCGTTTCACATAGTGTGATATTTCTAAGAATATTTGTTATATATTTTTAATGATAAGAATCCCTAATTGTTTAGGATAGCCTACAAGTTAATGTCACAATCATTTAAAATAAATTCGCACACACGTGTCATATAATTCATGAAATGTTCTTTAAAAAACATTCCGACAGTCTGCACAATTTCCTTTATCATGCAAGAATTGTAGGATCCCACATATTCACAATTTCCGTTAACATACGAGAATTGTACGTTCCCACACAAAGTCTGACACCTGCATTGATTTTATGTTGACGATTTCCCTGGAACTCAGGAAATCGTTGCACACGCCAAATATCTGATACTGTTGTTAACATATTTATTTAGTTCAACAACATTCCCAATAAATTAAACTCTGTGCATAATTATTCATTACTATCAATACAATTATTTCTCTTAACATTTTAAGTCTACTTACTCTTTTTTCTTTCTCTTATTTTATGATACTATGCAAAACATTATGAAAGTAATTATTTCTCTTTATAGTGCTTCATTATTTCTCCCATGACATTTCAATTTGTTTGTTATAAACATATAAATATAGAACCTAAAATAAAGAACAGACAGTTCAAATTTGAATTCGAAAATAAATCATGTAACTGTGTTTAAATAAAACTTGTAAATTTATTTTAAATTAACTTACATATGTATCATCATAGGATAGTTTTATTATCTGTTTTTTTCAAGATAATTCAACACATGTGTGAAACTCATAATATAACTAAAAGGGGTTGCTTGTGTGTAGACGCAGGTATAATTATTAGTTCTAGATTAGTTGTAAGATTTTTAGATTTAGCTCTTAATGATTTTAATTTTAATAAATATTCAGTATTGTACATTCACTCAACCAAAACGAGTTGTCTCTCCATAAACAATGCTTTACAACCATCTTGTTAGGTATGTGTATAGTTTAAGAAAATTTGATCACATACCGTCCTTCTCGATAAGCCAGTAAGGAGAATCACTCGCACAATTTACTAAGGATTATAGTATTCATTTCTCTACATAAGATAATATACACAGGAAAGCCACAATACCTATACAATTTATGTTATTTGCCAAATCAAACAGAAGGAAAAAAATTCCTAAACATCGATGCATAATATCAGAATGGCACTTTTTCACAAATAGTGCACGTCTTTAGAATAGCCTTCCAACCAACATTCAACTTAATATCAATGCAATACATTTCAAAAAATCCGTATTTAAATTCTATGCTTAAACCTACACTTTTTTATGTAATTCTTACTGTATGCTTATTTTTTTTATTTTTTTTTCTAGAGGGATGGATACAGCGCAAAACATCTGAGGAAAAAACTATGCATTAACAAAATTATTCAACAGAAACGAATAGAATTATCAAGAATTAGCTCATATACATCAGAACTTTGAGGTTTAGAACGACGACTTAAATTTTGGTGAAAGTAAATTTAATATTTACCGAAGTGATGACAGAAAAATATGATACCGACAGTGAAGAATGGTGATTTTACCGTTATAGTCTGGGGATGTATGGCAGCACCTGGAGTTAGAGAGCTCGTCTTCATTGATACAATAACACACAATATGGTCTATTTAGACATCGTGACGCAAAATGTTGGGCTTGTCATCCAGGTTTTATTTCCAACAAGACAATGACATTAAGCATGCGGCACATATTATCAAGGAATGGAGAGTTTAGAATGCCACACTGAATCTAAATAGTCCTTCACAATCCCCAGATATCCACCGCATAGAGCATTAGTGGGATGTGTTGCATAAACATACGAACCAATTAAATAGGCCAAAATGGATAGTTAATACATCACTAAAACAACTTTTATGCAAAAATTTGATCCATTAACTTAATTCTGCCACACTTTTTTCTTATAAAATTATGAAGTTAGTATTCATTTTTAGTTTTTCTTGTATTATTTTACTATTGAATTCTTGCTATTTAATATTACGCACAAACTAATATATTGAAAAAATAAATTAAATTTGTTTTAAAACGAAATCGTTAATTATTACGAGCTATTAAGTGATAAAAGCAACGCTGTGCCACTACTTTTTTCTGTCTGTGTATATGGAATTCAAATATTTGATATCATTTATTTGGAAATCTTCTAAAAGTCAGGCACGTCGGTCATCCATAATCACTCAATCCATCAGTTGTGTATTACTAAACGACAACATCAGCATGTTGTCTCATATTTTAATGGCGCCAAAAATAAAAAACATAATGGATGTATTTTTCGTGTTATTAGTGGTGATGTTGCTGTTGTTATTTTCATTAATTTGAAGGATAATTTTTGCCGGAAGTTACAAGGTTATGCAAAAAAGGCTATACAAACATACATACATATGAACATGTATTCATATGATAGTGATTATTGATTATTAAATTGGTTTTATACTTGTGTTGTTTGTATGAATTTTCCCATTGCTTCGTTTTTCATGTTCCTGCAAGATTATAAAGTTTTAACGTGAGCCATGCTATTTTAGTTCACAATTTTTAATGCAGTCATTAATATCTCTTTTTGATTTAATTGCATTTACCTGCATTTGATATAAATTTTGCTTTGTCCGATTAGTACTTAGTTTGAAACCCAATTCTCACGAAAGGAGGCGTCACCGACAAAAAAAATAGAGGGGGATTCTATATAAAAATTTATACGATTGCTTATAATAATTTAGTTAAGCCCGTACTTGTTATTGATATTTGTACGATAACAATAGTATTTCATACCACACGTTTTGAACTTGAATTGGATGATTTATGAATTATCATAATATAAACTACTTATCTTATGCATTACTTAGAAATAATTGATAATCAAAACATTTACGTAATACATACCATCTGCATTACTTTGAAGCAATAAAAAACCTATAGAAAATTTACACTTAAACTTCAAATGTGAGAGTACTTTTCAAAGCTCTTTGATCAGCAAATTACTCCTCTTTTCGCGGAGTAATTTGCAGCTGGCAATCCGAAGGCCGCTTTTATTATTTTTTTAAAATCTTTTTTTAGTAACAATTATTTTCATTGGAAGAGTGCGAATAAACACTTATTCCTATATTTTCGTAAACGTGCGCTAAAGTTCATATACTTTCTTTTTGTGTCATTGCGTGTAATTATAATAAAAAAAAAAATGGTCAAATTATAAGCATTTATAACACTGTGAAAAAAATATACGACCTTGACAGTATAGGTTCGATTCTGTTACCAAAGCGTACTAAAAACCTATACTTAGTTTTGCGAGATTGGTGACCAATTATTTTTATGGGCATCTAAAGATTCTGAAAATCAGTGGGCCCCTCAAAAAATATGTCATCAGTTTTTGTTCAACAGCTAATTCAGACTTGGTGATATCGTTTTGGAAATAAAGTAGCTAATAGGGCCCATACACGATACCAGCATGCATGCGCCATCAAGTGATTGCGCCAGCTGATTAACCGTGTATGGCCTTGTGGTGTGATTATGCAAGCCGATTGCGCAAAATCAATAGGAGTTTGCTATTTTTGTCGTTGGCAGTAAAATTTCACGCAGCTAGCTTCGACGTATGCAAAAAATACCTTCTTTTTGATTTTCAAAAATTATTATATGTATTTCAGAAATGATCAAATTCATTTCAGAAATTATCAAATGTATTTCAGAAATTATAAAATGTATTTCAGAAATAATCAAATGCATTTCAGATTTTATCAAACGTATTTCAGAAATTATCGAATGTCTTTCAGAAATTATCAAATGTAGTTCAGTAATTATCAAATGTATTGCAGAAATTATCAAATGTATTTCAGAAGTTATCAAATGTATTTGAGAAATAATCAAATGCATTTCAGATTTTATCAAATGTATTTCAGAAATTATCAAATGTATTTCAGAAGTTATCAAATGTATTTCAGAAATGATCAAATTCATTTCAGAAATTATCAAACGTGTATCAGAAATTATCAAATGTATTTCAGAAATTATAAAATGTATTTCAGAAATATTCAAATTCATTTCATATTTTATCAAATGTATTTCAGTAATTATCAAATGTATTTCAGAAATTATCAAATGTATTTCAGAAGTTATCAAATGTATTTCAGAAATAATCAAATGCATTTCAGAAATTATCAAATATATTTCAGAAATTATAAAATGTATTTCAGAAATAATCAAATGCATTTCATATTTTATCAAATGTATTTCAGAAATTATTGAATGTATTTCAGAAATTATCGAATGTATTTCAGAAATTATCAAATGTATTTCAGAAATTATTAAATGTAATTCAGTAATTATCAAATGTATTTCAGAAATTATCAAATGTATTTCAGAAGTTATCAAATGTATTTCAGAAATAATCAAATGCATATCAGAAATTATCAAATATATTTCAGAAATTATAAAATATATTTCAGAAATAATCAAATGCATTTCAGATTTTATCAAATGTATTTCAGAAATTATCGAATGTATTTCAGAAATTATCAAACGTATTTCAGTAATTATCAAATGTATTTCAGAAATTATCAAATGTATTTCAGAAATTATCAAATGTGTTTCAAAAATTATTAAATGTATTTCAGAAATTATCAAATATATTTCAGAAATTATAAAACGTATTTCAGAAATAATCGAATGTATTTCAGAAATTATCAAATGTATTTCAGTAATTATGAAATGTATTTCAGAAATTATCAAATGTATTTTAGAAGTTATCAAATGTATCTCAGAAATGATCAAATTCATTTCAGAAATTATCAAACGTGTATCAGAAATTATCAAATGTATTTCAGAAATTATAAAATGTATTTCAGAAATAATCAAATTCATTTCATATTTTATCAAATGTATTTCAGAAATTATCGAATGTATTTCAGAAATTATCGAATGTATTTCAGAAATAATCAAATGCATATCAGAAATTATCAAATATATTTCAGAAATTATAAAATGTATTTCAGAAATAATCAAATGCATTTCAGATCTTATCAAATGTATTTCAGAAATTATCGAATGTATTTCAGAAATTATCAAACGTATCTCAGTAATTATCAAATGTATTTCAGAAATTATCAAATGTATTTCAGAAATTATCAAATGTGTTTCAAAAATTATCAAATGTATTTCAGAAATTATCAAATATATTTCAGAAATTATAAAATGTATTTCAGAAATAATCGAATGTATTTCAGAAATTATCAAATGTGTTTCAGAAATAATCAAATGTATTTCAGAAATTATCAAATATATTTCAGAAATTATAAAATGTATTTCAGAAATAATCGAATGTATTTCAGAAATTATCAAATGTATTTCAGTAATTATGAAATGTATTTCAGAAATTATCAAATGTATTTCAGAAGTTATCAAATGTATTTCAGAAATTATCAAATATATTTCAGAAATTATAAAATGTATTTCAGAAATAATCGAATGTATTTCAAAAATTATCAAATGTATTTCAGAAATTATCAAATATATTTCAGAAATTATAAAATGTATTTCAGAAATAATCGAATGTATTTCAGAAATTATCAAATGTGTTTCAGAAATAATCAAATGTATTTCAGAAATTATCAAATATATTTCAGAAATTATAAAATGTATTTCAGAAATTATCGAATGTATTTCAGAAATTATCAAACGTATCTCAGTAATTATCAAATGTATTTCAGAAATTATCAAATGTATTTCAGAAATTATCAAATGTATTTCAGAAATTATCAAATATATTTCAGAAATTATAAAATGTATTTCAGAAATAATCGAATGTATTTCAGAAATTATCAAATGTGTTTCAGAAATAATCAAATGTATTTCAGAAATTATCAAATATATTTCAGAAATTATAAAATGTATTTCAGAAATAATCGAATGTATTTCAGAAATTATCAAATGTATTTCAGTAATTATGAAATGTATTTCAGAAATGATCAAATTCATTTCAGAAATTATCAAACGTGTATCAGAAATTATCAAATGTATTTCAGAAATTCTCAAATGTATTTCAGAAATTATCAAATGTATTTCAGAAATTATTAAATGTATTTCAGAAATAATCAAATGCATTTCGGAAATTATCAAATGTGTTTCAGAAATAATCAAATGTATTTCAGAAATAATCAAATGCATTTCAGAAATAATTAAATGCGTTTCAGAAATTATCAAATATATTTCAGAAATTATCAAATGTATTTCAGAAGTAATCAAATGCATTTCAGAATGCTCGGAATAGATAAAAAATTAATTGTATTCTTTATAAGAATTGCGACACCTCCACGTTTTTGTCTTACACGATCTCGTCTTATACACGAATATTGAGGATGATAAAATTTATTTGTTTCACTAAGCCACGTTTCGGATAAAAGACAAATATCAATATTATTGTTAGTTAAAAAATTGTTAAATTCAAAAATTTTATTTCTAATACGTCTAGAGTTCCAAAAAGCTATTTTTATTTTATATTAGTCATATCCATATTTTAAACGTTATTATACAGAAACTTAAATGTTAATTGGGTTATTACATTGAATTGAGATTGCTTATTTTTACAACAGCTAAGTTTAGATATTAATTCCGTAGAGAGATTTATTAATTCTTGCTCAGAAAAAAAGGTTTTCATTAGATAAGTTGGCTCTAGTATTGTTGTTATTGTTTAAGTAAATGTTGTTACATGTATCATTCTCAATGTTTGTACTCCAATTTCGAAGAGGCTCTTTATTATTAAGAAATGTTTGAGTATTATTTAAATGAGGAAAGTTATCCACATTGTTGTTTATATTGACATTAGCTTGTCTATGAGAACGAGATGATCTGTTAGAAAACCTTTCTCTCATTTTTATGTATGCTAAACGATTAGGACACGATGGATCAGTTGATTTGTGTTCATTACCACAATTGGCACATTTAAATTTGTTTTGATTGCTACAATCGGAAGTCTTGTGTTTTTCTCAGCAAGTTGTACATCTCACTTTGACATTGTACCCCTTCCCCCATGTCCAAACATTTGACACTTTCGGCATTTCGGCATTCGGTTTATTTTTAATTTTTCGTTGGTACTCGCAAGTAATTATTGTTCGAAATAGAGATCGCACATTTTTTTTGAGATCTTGCATATTTATAGAACCGTTTTCAAAGCAAATAATATAGAGCGTATCAACATAATTTTTTTAATGCCCTTTTAATGACTTTGACTTCCAAGCACTTTAATCCAAGAGAATTAATTTCATTTTTAACTTGAGCATCTGTCTTACCATCAAGTCCACGAAGAATAACTATAAATGGTTTATTGTTTTTGTGATCATGCGTAAAAAATTGACAATTATTATCATGCAAAATTATTACCGTTGAATTAAATGTTCCAAGATTTTTAAGCCAATAAACATTTTTTTAATGAAATATTTTGTAACACCTTTATCATTAAATAGTTTTAAAATTTCATCAACGTTTTTTGTCAACACTTTTGTAGGAGAAATTTTAATGGATTGGTTTTTTTTATTTTGTTCACTGACCATTTCAGTTTCAGACTCTTCATCATTATACTTGTAATGAGGTCCAGAAATTAGATCTGGAAATTAGATCGGGAAATTTTGATGAAGTCGATGGGAATTTTTAAATCTTATTTGATAACAGTAGTAAAGAGATACGAACTCGCACGACTAGCACAAACAAAAGCCAGATGATGACTGATTTATGTTTAAAATTTCTTTTTAATGAATATAATTTGAAATAAATAAAACAAAATTGATGTGGTTTTTTCATAGTTGTTTTATTTTGTGATGACCCCATCTAAATAACTTAAAGTTAGCTTAAAAATATGTTGGGTATACACTTCATGTATCTTAGATCTAAATATACACATTGAGTAATAATATAATTTCTTATCAAATAAACACTTTCTAAAATCGGCTACACTAATGCCGTTTTCTTTTCTGAAAAAAATGTCGCAATTTATTTGCACTTTTTTCGAAAAGTGTATTTTTTTATATATTCTGAATTAAGCTGCCTTATCTTATACATCAACCGAAAGGTCTCAAAGTCAAGCCCTCGTAAATCGCAAAAAATGAGAATATGTGAGAATATTTCCCCATTGTTCCCATTTTTTGAATATTTTCGCCCTATGACTTCAAAGAGGATAATAATCAAATTTTTTTGCATATTATGAACACTGCTCTTTGAGACCTTTCGATTGATACATAAGATAATTTAGAATATATAAAAAAATATACTTTTCGGAAAAAGTGCAAATAGGGTGCGACATTTTTTGTCAAAAAAGAAAGCAGCATAAATTTTTGTGTAACACATTGTTTTACACCTTTTATTTCTTTGATTTTTGTTTCTTCTTTATCAATTTTAATGGAATACATTTTTGCTCTCAAACCTATGAATTCCTTCATTATTTTTCCATTGCATTCATCCTTCACCATGCCTAAGACTTTTTGTTTAGCAATGGGAAATTGAAAACATTTGCCATTTGATAACCAGACGTATCGAAATATGTGTTGATGTCATTTCTAATGTTATTATAGAAGTCATTTTTTCGAATATCATAAATAAACGAATCTGTATCCATATTTAGGTTTCATGTAATCATAATGAAAATCGTATATTTTCCATTTAGCTATCCCTGAAACGGAAAAACCAACGTAAATTGGTTTAATATAAACCGTATGATCTCTTTTCATTTGAATTACAATCATTTCATCGGAGATCTTAAGTGAACTATGAAAGTTATTCTTAGCTATAAGAGCCCCCAACCTCCTATATTTGCTCTCCCAGTCAAATACTATTTTAATATCTTTCCTCTTGTCGATATTTTCCATGGTCTTACCATAAACAGTACTGTTTAACAGCTTCAACAAATTTTGTTCAAACGAATTTTTTGCTAATGTTCTATGATAGTTATTCAAATTAATATATTTTTTCAACCAATTCGCTTGATTAAATTAAAGAATTCTGTGTCATTTCTTTAAAATAAGACCATGTTGAATTGCACTGTTGAAGAGTTCGATAATGTATAATATATTTTGTTTTTCTGTTCAAGTCTGTGATTAGTTTGGTCTGTTTCATATTCTCATTTTTTTTATTTTTAGTACAAAATGGTAGATCGTTGTGATAGTCATGTAACGAAGATGGGTATTCTAGATCTACTTCTAATATGTATCCAATTGGCGAATCATCTTTCACTTCATTTAAGTTGAAATTTTCAAAATTTTCCACCCATTAATAGTTATTATAGAGGAGATATTGAGACATTGCATAACTATATAAATTATTAACATCTAGATAAATTAAATAATTTGATTCTTTACCAAAATCATAATTATCCAAATATTTATTATTAGCATTGAATACCTTTTACTGCATTGAACAATACCACCCCTAATACATCGAGCAATAAAATTATACATATGTATTAATGTCAGTTGTCAATTCTAAATTTATTTCTATTGTTTTCAACATGGCATCCCAAGACAAACCAGGTGTGGTATAATATTGACATGGATCTAAATTGTATATGTTTACACACACATTTCTAAAATTTTCAAAAACGTTGCATAGCAACAAGACATCTGTTATCAAATACAATAATAAATAATCTAATAAAATATTCCATAGTTTTTGAGCATGTTTATAGTCATCATCACTGCACGACTCATTAGTTAATTTATTAAAGAATAATGATTGAGGTAGTAATTGGGTTTCCTCCAGACGGTACACCGAGTCTAGATAATCATACGGAAAAACACCTTTACGTTTCACTAATTCAAACTCATCATCGTTTGGGTAAATTGATTTTACAGTATTTAAATCAGTATCAGCTATTTAAGTAATCAGATAGTTTTTGTAAACTTGAAGGCATAAATCTAAAAGAATCTAAAAAACGAAGTTCGATGGTATTTATCATTAACTGCAAATCTTTTAGATATATATACATACAATTCCTTAATTATCGGAATAATATTTATATCTCCCTTTATAGATGAAAGTTCTTTTAAAAACAAATGGCAATCGTATGCCGAAAGGTTATGGAAAAAGATGGGTACAAATTTCGAAATTTGATATTCCAAATTACATTTATTATGTGCTAGACCTCTATAATCACCCGCTAAATGAAAATGGTCAGCTACTCTATCTTCAAGAGTCAAATTTTGTCTACAAATATGGCAAATGTTATCTTCCTTTTTGTCTTTTTTCTTGATCTAATGTTAAGGAATTCATGGGTTTGATTATAATGAAATAATTACTATATATATGCAAAACATCTTCAATTAAATTTAAAAAAAAAATTAGATTCTGCATCTATTCCATTATATATTCTAAATATGTCTAAACTTACATCAAAACTACACTTTATATAATAACTATAGGCAAAAGGTATATTTTTTTTTTTTTTTTTACCGATTTTACATTAGTTGAATTTTGAATTCAACTGTTTCCAGAAGACATTCAAAATCAGCGTATACGACAAATGGTACTAACATTTGATTCTTATAGTTCTTAAAGCTAATAATATTTTTATCTACGCTAGGCATATTAGTTACCAGTTTATTGCATTCTCCTTGATGTTTTTGCAGGGTAAGTTCATTTTGGATATATAACAGGCAGCTGTTGCACATATATATTTTTCCTTTATATTTTGTCAACTGGCTTCTAATTAATCTGTAATTATATAAAGCAAAAAAAAAATATATTTCCTGTAGTATTCATATTTAACAAGACGTCTTAAAACAAAAAAATAGTTTTTTCTTCTAAATTTATTTCAATTGGCTTACCTTGTAATGTCTTTAATCCACACATAATGAAACTTGTCGCTTCCACCAACAATAAATTAATATGATGTGATTTTTCATCGGCACTAAATAGTATGGTCCTATAATTTGACTACTCTCCAAGCCAAATACATTTATTAACTGCCAAATATTATTTATTACATTCTTTAACTGAAAGACTAATTTGATTGACAGGTAGCGGAAACTATAAGTTCTTAAAATTTAGGACCACACCGTTTTCCAAAACTATGACTTCAGCTGTAATGTCTGCAATTTTGTATGATGAACATCTTTCTGTATCTCTAGTAACTTGGTAAAATGCCGATATTAAAGCCCATTTAAAACAAAATTCATCTTTACTTTTCACATTAACGCATCCCTTTTTTTTGTGCAATAGTTGGCAATAAGCGTAAGTATTGCGATCCTTTTATGCATTTATATTGATTGATATTAATTTCAATATACGATATTTTAGTTAATGTCCATCCGCTATGTCTCTCCTGAAATTCATTCATTTTCATTTTTAATATACTACATTGATTTGTATAAAGTTGTAAAAGGTCATATGTTGCCATACTTTCACACACTACAACCATTTTTGTTTGATGTGATTTCAGGTCTATTTCGCATCATTCTGATTCTTCCTTTATCAGCATATATTTGCAAAATAATTCGCAATTAAATTTTATGTTTCTATGCTTTTGCAGAACACGCTGTATCACTTAAATCATATCATCCTTTATTACATTTAAAAAGATTTCCGGTATAAGATTTGCTTTATTAATGTTTTCAAAAACATATGTACCAATATGATTCTTGAATGCCGATGAAATACATTTGATGCTGTTATTCATTTGTCCGACGCAATTGTTTTTATGTTATTATGTTATGACCATAATGATTTTAAAACACATTTTACAAAATCATCAATTTTCACTTCTTCTTCTGTTTTTGCATTATGGTGTATGAGATGATTATGGTGCAAAAAATCTTTTCTATTAGCAAACATTATATCACATGTTGTACATGTCATTTGATGACATAATTTTACATGCTTCCTTAAGAAATTCGCATCTTATTTTTTATTTCTGTTTTATTTTTATTTACTCAAAAAGCATAAGTTAAAATTATTGTCGTTTTTAAATATTTTCCTCTTCTGGTCCTAAATCAACAATTGTTGTATCATCAATGATGTTGCACTTTTCCTGTAGGCATATTATATATGATTCCAATTCCAATAAAATGTTTATCTCTTCTGTGTTTTATGATTTTTATGGGTAAGTCTTTCGGGAGGTCCGTTATTGATATAATTGATGTCCTTTATTGGTAAAATTGATGTCGTTTATTAATAGTTTGATGTCCTTTATTAGTAAAATTGATTATCTTTATTTATAAAATTTGTGTCCTTTATTGATAAAATTGGTGTCCTTTACTGATAAAATTGGTGTCCTTTATTTATAAAAGTGATTTTTATATTTCTTGGCAGCAACTTTGTGTAAAAAAGCTAATAGCTTTGCTAATATTTTATATTCACTTCACTATTAAGAATGAGAATAATCTATAAGTGTTAAAGTGTTATTATAAGTTCCATACACACGGGGAGAAAGCTTTATATCTGATAACGATCAGTTTTACATCTTATAACGATCAGTTTTTATATCTGGTAACGATCACATTGGGTAGCGTACTATAAAAATCATAGTTATAATGAATATTTTGACAGTTTCGGAAACATGCAACCTCCGCTTGAAATAGTTATTTATTTAAAAATACTCTTAGTATTTATTGCGGTTAACCACTTAGTACACATTACTTTTTTAAACCCCTCACCTATAAAAAAGATCATAAAAGACTCACATGATTATTATAGGGTTATAATTTACAATTAACATAAATTAATTCCTTAGTATTCATCTATTATTTAAAACCCCTTCGCTAGCTTACCTAAAAAAATAAATATTTTTTTCATTTATTATATTTAACTCTAAATATAAACTATTGAACGTTAGTACCATAATGTATAAAAATTGTATTAGGGATGCATTTTTTTTGTTACCTGAAAAATTTTTTACTTGAATTAGTTGTACGCTTAATAAAATCACAAAATTTTATAAAAAAAAGATCTCTAATTATTACAACTATTTTTTTTTATTGAATTGAATACATTTTTGTTATCAGCAATAAAATATGAAATTCTTGTTGTTTCTAAGCTTGCTAAAAATCATTTATGATATTTCATTTGATATTCTCCAATCTTTTTGGTAAGCAGACAATTTAGTTTATTTAAATGTAGTACCTATAAGGTTAAACAAAATATTTTTTTTTTTACAACGCTCGATTTATAATAGAATACATTTTTATTAGTTTAACCTTCTTATCAGTTATATAGTTCTTATCAGTTATATACTTATATATCAGTTATATACTTATCAGTGACCTTGATCTTTATGACCTCCTTATCAGTTATGTACGTCTTATCAGTGTTGACCTTTATGACCTTCTAATCAGTTATGTACTTCTTATCAGTGTTGATTTTTATGACCTTCTTATCCGATATGACTCATCACACAAACTGTAAGTGTAGGAATACTTTTAACACACACTGTATATGACATCGTTCAAAGATTTCCCTAATTGCAAGTGTACGAATACTTTTGACATGCACTGTGCATGACATCGTACTAATTGTAAGTGTACGAATACTTTTAAGTGAGGGTGTACATGGAGTCACACTTGTACTGAAGAAGTGATTTGGAACTCTCGTATACATATTTATTTTTATACCCTCCACTCCAGTGTGCAGAGGGTATATATAAGTTTCTCATTCCGTTTGTAATAATTAGAAAAAAAACTTTGGACCCTTTGTACATTTTTTTATCAACTCTGGTAGAAAAATTTAAAAGTTTCCATTGTTTTGGCATCAATAAAAAAATTTGTTAGATCATTTCTGTCATTGCCACGAGCCCGATTGGGTCACGGGAAAGTGGTTAAAAGCGATCCAAAATTTTTTCGACAAGCAGACACTACGAGTTAATATAAAGGGAGTAAAAATTCACCAACATCTAAACCAAATAATGCTAAAATACCTAGTTGTTAATAAAAAAAAAAAAACAATTGGGCAATTCACAATGGGTAATGTATCGTTGTATCTGTTGTATCGTGTATCACTTTACAATAGTGTAAAATTGTTGTTGGTAATTTTCACTGAAAAATCTGATACACGATCCAACTTCATTTGCTATGTTTAGTAAATGTTGTATATTGTATCATAACATATCAGTTCCAAGTGAATGCCAGTTTTTATGAAAAAGAAAAAACAAATACATAGAATTTTATCAGCATAAATAATTATAAAATAAAATATGGCAAATAATGCAAATAACGCAAATATATCGATAAGATTATTTATATAAAAATTAATGTTTATATTTTTAGTATGTATTTTCTCTTTCAGTACCAACCCAAACATTTAATATTTTTTTTCATTATAAAATAAAAAGCAAGAGGTACGTAACTAAAACTCCAGGGTATATCTCACGACCAAAAAGCAAACACTAACAAGTGTTTTCTCTTATACAAAATAGCAGAAGCGACGAAGCGATCTTTCCTCGTTGGATCGAAAATTACAAAAGAAAGCGTTTTACAATATGAAAATACAACTGAGTGTTTACAACAAATGATTTATTGTGTATTTCAATACAACATACAATATACAACACCTGTTGTGAATTGCCCAAATGTAAATTTAGCAAAAAAATTTATGTATTAATTTATTTAAAGAGAAAAACACAAAAATAACGTTTGATGTTGTATTTTTTGTGTGTAATATTTACATATACATACATACACATATTAAATAATACAAATAATATACATATATTATATATATATATGTATGTATGTATATTCATAGTAACTGCATGTTAGAAATAAATCGGTATATTATTTTATTTACATAAAATTCTGCAATATTTTGTTGTGGGGAAGAAAATACATTTCTTTTGCATTAACAGAGTGTCACTTCATTTTGCTCAGCGTGACTATGCCACAGTAGATAAAGCCACAATTTTTGTTCTAATTAGCTTTGCAATAGTTATTTTTATTTTAACATGAATGTCAATATTTTCAACTAGATATCATACAGAACAATGTTAAGAGTATACACGGGCTGGTCTTTTATTTCATACGTTTTTTCATTATTCTTTTACAAATATGAACATAAGTTTGGCATGTTAACTTTTTGTTGTCTTTACAAAATAGAGTTACCGAGTTCATCAATGAGTTTTTTGCTTTCAAAACAGTTCTACATAGTTATATAGAACTACTATTCTGCTTTACCTACAAAATATCTGATTGCGATTACATCTAATTTTTAAAAATTGTTTATAATTAATAAAGCATTATTATTCACATAAATACAAAATTGCACTTCTTAAATTTTCCATTCAAATTTAAGAAAATATCAATTCTTATAAAAACTGAAATTAAAATTTCCAATTATAAATTAGAAAATATTAATTGAATTTCAGAAAATAATATCAAAACGTCGGAAATAATAATCTTAAATTTAGAAGACATCAATTGCATCTTTAATATATAAATTTTATTAGTTAAACACAAATTGAAATTCCAAAAAAAAAAAACACCAAATATGTTTACATTTAAAAATGTTTACATTTAAAAAAAATATTGCCATTCAGGAGATGTTAATAACTTTTCAGTACCGCGATTCAGTAACTTCTTTTAACGATAGTCGAATCGTAAAAAAAAGAAAATTGCAAAATTATCAGTAAAATTTTTAAACGATATTCGCTATTGTTAAAGTCAGCTGTTGTTGTTATCTAAACGACAACCATTTTTGTGTTGTTTATTCAATCGATAAAAACTTAAATTTTTAGGTTGAAATGTCGTCATACATAAATAGAAATCATAAGATAGTGAAAATATTTTGCTTTTATTAAAAAACTTTTTTATATAAATAATTCATTATTTCATTTTCAAATAAATAAACAGAAATATTAGTAAAAAAAAAATAAAGATATTAAACATAAACATAAAATCATCCTGTCAAACACGAAGTAATTTGTTTTTTTCTATTCTTTCTGTTTTTCGCTTATTTTGACAGAGGTGCCACTAGTTTACAATTTAAATAAATAGAAAAATAGATTTGTCGCCTGTTGTTAAGATGTATGTACTTAGTGAATCACTTAATCCTTAGTGCAAACAACAAGAGCTGTCGATATATTTTGCGATTGTCAGATCTTTGAATTTGAAATTTACAGAATCGCACTACAGAAAATATTAATTTAAATTCAATGAATTTAAGAAAACCTCAAATGATATTTAAGAATTGCTAACATAAAAATTGTTACATAAGTAAACGTAATTTGATGAGAATGTTATTTTTTATATATAAATTTTCAGAATTTTTTTTGGATGAAAATTTGAAGTTTTTCAGAAAATAAAGATAACATTAAATTATTTTATTTAAAATGTTTGGGACTTTTGGTTTTTTGCGTTTGGCATCCCTAATTTGATTATTTATTATTATAAATTTATTCTCTATATTTTCAAAATATGGCAATATTTTAAAAAAAGTTGAGAGAGCTTTTTTTCTTTTTGGTTATTATTTTGTTACTCCATCCGACCAATATGGCCACAATGAAGAAATATTTTGCCAGTTAAAAGAAACTATACAGCCATCTCCAATTAGCACGATTTAATGCATATAGCCACTCTACACAACCATTACGATTGCAATGGAGGTTAGCGCGAGCTATTTAATTAGCAAAAACTAAATCAAACGAGAAGTTATGTCATATAACCGGAAACGCATGCATATAGGTATATAACCTAAATGCATGGCGATCAGCAACCACGATGACCAAAAAGCAAACACCGAAATAAATCCGAAATAATAGAAAAGACGAAAACCAACCCAAAGAATTTTTTTAAATAATTTGGTATTAAGTTTAACAAATTGTTTACTTTTTCCAATATTTTGTTTACATTTATTATCAATACTCAAACCGAGGTGGAGGGTTTTAAAGATTCGGCACAGCCGAATTTAACACTCTTACTTGTTTTATTTTATTTTTAACAAAAATTTTTTGTAATTTCACAAATTAACTCAGCTGTTGTTTACATTTAGAGGTTATGTCATATGGAAATACATATGCACGTGTGATAGCATATGCACGAAATTACATATGGATAAAAAAAGTGACAGTACGTATGTAAAAAAACACATCGTGTGATATGACCTTTAGCAAATTATTTTACAAAGAAACAATGTACCCACCAATGTAAGCAAGCCCACTAATTTTCAGATATGTAAAGAATTTCTTGTTTCTTGTTAATTTGAATACACAAATTTTAAAAGAAATTTTTTATCAGATAAGCATATTTTGTCTAAAACAAAAATTGATATAAGATTTTTTTAAATTTTATTATATAAAAATTTTGTGGGATATTTTATCCAGTACAATAAATTACCAAAAAACATAGTGATATAAAAAATAATATAAATTGACATTATTACCTTATTTTATGTTCCGAATTTTACTAGTACATGTTGTAATTATATATTACGGGAATAACACATTTTAGTTCTTGAAAAGGCTTCCATTTATGGGCTGCATAGGAAGGTATTCCGAATGTAAATGTTTTGTTTCTGGAGACCTCATATCCTGAAATATAAACAAAAAATCATCAATGTGAAACAAATACATAAAACAAATTGTCTTTTTTAAGACTACAACAACAAGAAAATTATAGTCGGTCTAGACCAGTGGTGGCCATCGAGAGAATTGAGTTTGTAATAGTGTTTATGAACATGTGTTAGTTGTACTACACATATCGAAATCCATGGACGTAACACAACGCCGATATTAAATGGGTTTGTGTAGATTTTATACGAATGTTTGTATGAATGACTAAAAGGGAAAATAGTTGAGTTCACGAAGAATATGGTAATATTTTAAATATATTTTGTTGTTTTCAAATTTTAAATCTTACATTCTGAAAATGTGAAACAAAATGTGAAGAACATTTAAACTTCATTATCCATAAGTTTGAAGTTTATTGAATCAAATAACAAACAAAAAAAAAAATCAAAACTTAAAAAGATTTGAAATTTTAAAGGCTAAAAAACTTACCAGCCTGCAGTAAGTGGATATTTTTAAAATTAAAAAAAAAATCATAAAAGACAGCAATTTGTTTTACAAGTTGTGTACGAAGTATTCAGGCTGCATAAAAGAAAAATTAATTATATAATAATTTAAAATCTGCAAATAAAAATACCATTTACCAAAATTTAATAAATGTAATTCAAACAAATAAACATTTTATAATAATTTTGAAATTTTAGTATTTGTGGATTGTATTAGATATTTTTAACAAAATTGGTTAAAAGTTGTTTTAATTTATATTGCGAGCAATAAGCAGACAATTGCACCAGAGATATATCACAATGGATAATTTTGATCTCAGGAGCACTGAAGGGTTAAATAAAAAAAAAATTAACCGAATTATTTTTCTTAAATTCTAAATAGTGGTTTCATCGAGCTTAATAGAAAAACTTGTTTTCGGTAATTTTTATTTAAAAATATCTTAAAATCCAAAGCTGGCCTTGGCAAATAATGGGTTAACGTTCTCGGATTTACCCAAAATTTTTGGAAGGAAACTTCTACACATTTGGTTATTATATTTTAAGCGTCGCATCTAAAAATTGGACAGCACTTACAAAATATTTGAGTTTTTTGAATAAATTGTCTTTTATTAGTTTGGGGTCATATGTGACCCCAATTCCAAAAGGGTTAATGGAGTCATATTATTTTTTTCCGAAACCCTAGGCTATTAGGATAAAATGTAACATTTAAAAGTAGAAAAGTGATGAATTTAGAAAGAGTACATTTACAGAATATTTCACAAAAATCCAATTTTTCTCGAAATCCGCAAAAATAAAATCCATGTCAAAAAATTTCTGGCGGAGGGATTTACTTAAAAATTCAGACAGTTAATCTGCAACATGTATTTAATAAAACCTTAAAGTGATAGATTCATGTTTTTAAATTTTGTTTAAGAAAATTTTTTCAAACTTGAAAAAGGAGTTTTAAAAATATTAACAAAAAAATTTCCAATTTTCGGTCTCAATGCACGATAGGTTAACAACGTGGTAATAAAACAATACTTCATATCTGAGTACTTATAAGTATAGATACCAAAAAAGAATGATGGCTTTAATCAATTTCTCAAAGTTGAAAAAATGCCATCAAATTTGTTGACCTAGTTTTTTTTTGCACAAAAGTGATAATTGAAAGGATAATTTAATACTGATCCCAAATTATATAACAGCTTGCCGGAAAAATTAAACTATAGAACGAAATGTTCGTAAAATCTGAAAAATCATATTTTCCCCATATAAACACACTTGAAATTTTCAATCGCTTTGCGCCACGACTAAACGTTTTTTGATTGGCCCAAAACTTTGTATTTCTCAGTTTTTTTTCTATTCGCATATTTCTAGGGGGTTAGACCGACAGTTTGAACACTTTTTTTATTAAGGGCCACCCTAGTGTACCTATTAAAAAAATATATATGAATTTCAAAAGGCAATGCAACATAGACCCCTTTTGTTCAAAAGCTTTCATAAGACTTATAATGAAATTTGTAATTCTCTGGTGAGTATTTTTGTTTTCGTTCGGCTGTATACATATAAGAAGCCGAGCACCAGCCTGCTTGGTACGGCCTTCACTGGTCTAGACCGACTATACGATACCCCATAACATGGTTTAGAGACCCAATCGTTCGGTCCAACTAATTCGATATAGAAAATAAGCATAAACCAAATTTGAGTGGCATTGTTATCCATTTTTTTTGGCTGCAGATATGAACAAGTTCATATCGGACGCTATAGTTATAGGACTATGTCGAAAAATGGACCGATCCTGACTATATTTGCTATAGTCACTTATATTTAGAAAAAATATATACGAATCAAATTTGAGAAAATGATAAAAGCTTATATACCAAATTTCATCAAAACATATTTATATTTGCGACCTGTAGTTTGATTACAGCGTTTACATGGACACACAAACGGACAGACGGACATTGCTAAATCGACTCAGAAAGTGTATAATAAAAGATGGGACTAGGTCAAATATTTCTGATAGTTACAAACAGCAGCACAAAGTCATTATACCCATTATACATGTATATTTTACTGTATGCAATGTGTACTCATATACAAACATATTTGTTTCAAAGTTTTTTTATATTTTAGTTTGTTATATTGGAAAAGGTTAAATAGTATAACTCTTTGCTTGGGTTCTCATTAGATTGGTTTCATTTAACTTTTTACCAAACAATCTACAGCTTTTGGTTAATGTTGAGAATTGGTGACTCAAGCTGAAGGAGCTGTATAACCTATAATGGTGAAGATAGATTAATTTTTGAAACAAATGTGCCACTGTTTTTGTTTTATTACAAGTAAAACCATTTGCATTTGAGCTTAATTAATTTCATACAATAACTTTAAGATAACATTTGCTTTTCTTTTAAGGATGTTGATTTTCATTTTTATATAAAAATTTTGCACATTACTGGTGTTTTCATTTGAAAACATCGCCAATTTTCTTAATAAACAATTTTTTATATAAAATATCTTATACTAGATGTAACCCGGTGTGCTTCGCTACAGCCTCCCCCTCCCCCCCTTCCGAATTGTTACGAAAAGGCTCACGCAAGTCCCAAGGCTCTCACTAACACAGTAATTCAGATATATCACATTTAATATTAAGTTTGTATAGGGGTACCATGCGCATTTGTCCAATCCCGCCCATTTTTTTGTCTGACTATTCATGGTGTCGTGCAAAGTGCCAAAGCTTCCCTCTTTTAGTACACCAGTTATATGATATCATATATTTACTTTGTACGGGCGGTGCCACGCCCACTGCTCCGATCACGCCCATTTTTGGCCTAACTAATCATATGGATCACTTATGGGTTCACACAAAGTCCCAAGAATCTCACTATAACAGTACTCCAGATATATGGCATTTTATATTTTATTTGTATGGCAGGTGCCACGCCTATTGGTCCGATAGTGCCCATTTTTTGTCCGACTGCTCACATTAATAATAGGTGCCATCAGGCAAATTTTAAAAGCTCTCTCTATCATAGTACTCGAGATATATAACATTGGATTATTACTTGTATGGGAGGTACCACGCCCACTTCTCCGATCCGGCCCATTTCCGGCGCGGCTACTAATATTAACAATAGGTGACCTCACACAAATTTGCAAAGCTCTCCCTGTCATGGTACTCAATATATGTATATGATATTAAAAATTTACTTTGTGTGGGAGGTGCCACGCCCACTAAAAATATTAAAAAAATTATAACCTATAGCACTTCTCATATCCGCAGTAAGACTGTTTGAAAATTTCAGGAAGATCAGATGGCTAGTTACGGAGATTACCCCCTACAAACAAACAAGCAAACAAACAAACACACATTACCTCTTTATTATATTAGTATAGATAACTATAACAAGTGAGAGTATTAAATTCGGCTGTGTCGAATCTTTTATACACACCACCTGCATCTTAAACTCAACATTACAACCAATATTGGGTACGTCTACCACTTTAAAACTGTTGGTACTGAAATTTTAATTTTATTGAATTTTTTTTTCGAATAACAATTAAATTTAAAGTTACATAATTGTTTTCTTGTTGGCCAGTTTGTATTATAATTTCTTGTTATAATAAACAAACATCATGTCTTCTATACAAATAATTAGTTACTATTTGAAAAATGGCATTATTTTTGATGTGTAAACATCTATACGCGCAGGGGGGTAAATTTCTATTTCACAATACAATCACAAAAACAGCGTAACTTATATCGGTGTGAGCTGAAGGAGATAACGCTGTGTGACTTATGATTGTATTGGTGAAAAAATATTTTCAAGAGAAACTGTTCATTGTGGTAGGAGAGACAAACCTAAGTAACTCGTGTTTTTAACACTTTTTTTTTATTGTTTGTAACATTCTATTTTAATAAATTTCACTTTTATTATTTTTATATTTAATTAATAAACACAATAACTATTGCTTGCTACCACTCAAAAAATCTCACAAATCTCACAAAAGCATACAAATTTATACAAACATCTGATTTCGAGTTGCCAACTTCAAAAAATAAAACAGATGTTAACTTTGTAGCCAGATTGTTAAACCAGGGATACCAGAGCTTTCAAATGAAGTGAACTGCTGAAAATAGTATAGAACAATTCGTAAATTTAAATTAAATTTTTTTTATAATATTTCAGATTCTGGTTAATGTTTGCAAAAATTAATTATGCCTATATGATTATATTGTGTTTTATTTAAAAACTATTTTTTCTTCATATAGAAAATTGAATAGTTTAGATTTCTTCTAATAATTTAAACAAGCAGATTACAGCCCTCGAAATTCGAATGCAAATTCTAGGAAATTTTATTTTTTCATTAAATGAAGACCCTAAAGGTATGCTAATCAATTAAAGCCAACTCACAAATCAACACAAAAAAAAAACAAACTCATTTTTATTACAAACACATTAACAAATTTAATAAACACACACATAGCATTGTATAATTTTATGTATGTGTTAGTAGCAAATATAAATGCAATTCACTCAAAATAAAGGAAAAAATTTAAAAATCTGTAAATCTGTAAAACGGCTAAAAAGAAATACCTTTCAAAATCGGGCTAAAACGGTGGAACAAAACATCGGTCACAAGAAATCGCCTAGCCTATTAATATTATAGATGAGTTCATCATTTAATAAGAATTCTAGCCTTTGAATATTTTTTATGTGTAAACATCTATACGCACAGAGGGATAAATTTGTATTTCACAATACAATCGCAAAAACAGCGTAACACATCGGTGTGAGCTGAAGTGTAAATCGGTGTGACTTTATCTGATTATATTTGTGAAAAAATTATGAAAATATTGCACTGATTCTTCTCAAATTTTGTTTGTATATATTTCTGCACAATAATAGAGACTTTACCAAACATGATCAGGATCGGTCCACTTTTGGACCTAGTCCCCATATAGATATATCATCCGATATGAAGTTTTTCATATCTGCAGCCAAAAAAAATTAATAAAAATCCCACTCAAATCTGGTTTTTGCTTATTTTCTATGTCCAGTTAGTTGGGCCTAAGGGATAGAGTTTCTAAACGCATGGTATAGGGTATCATATAGTCGGTCTAGACCGACTATAATTTTCTTACTTGTTTTTTTTAATGGTTATTTTTTATGTGTTCCTAACGTAACTCTTTTGAGTTTAATTTGGATAAAATTTCAATTTAAAATTTTACTATTAATAATAATAAATATATATTAAATATTTATTCCTTTCTTATTTTTTAATAAAAACGTATTTTTTTTAAAAGCACATAAATATGCTCTAATCTGCAACTTAATCTACTAATTTATCGCTTTTCGTTCCAAAGTTACACCTAAAGTTATGATATAAGAACACTTTTCCCAATATACAAAAAAGCGCCTAATAGCATAAAAATTTTGTTTGCAACTTTTTTTTTCTAAATGCTGGTTTTTTATGTATTTATGAAGATCCATCAATTAAAAATAACAATATTTTAAAACTACGGTTTCCGTGAATTAATCGCCACTTTGGTTACCATCGAACCCACTGTACATTGTTGCATGTGATGTCCCGTTATTTTCGCGTTGAAATTATTGTGAACTCCTCAGTGTTTTTCTTTTGTTTGAAGAGTGAAGTGTTTTTTTAAATAAATAAAATATATATATGTATAATAATATATAGGTACAGTTTGTATTAAAAAAAGTATATACATATGTATATGAGTACATAAATTTATGTATATTTTTTAAATATTTGATATGCCATATAAATCAAAACGAAGTGTCCGTAAAAAATATAAAAAAGTTGTAGAATTGTTAGTGGACGAACTGGCGGACAAACTTTGCTGGAAAGGCATAGAAGATAAAAGGAGTGTGCGCAGCCTGGTTGCAGCAAAAGCCATAAGAAGTAAGTTATTTTATATATTTCAGTTATTTATATAATTGACTTTTGAAATTCAATAGATGCTGCAATTTGCATTGGATTGCCAGAGGATGAATATATCAAAAGTACAAAAGCATTCTTCCAATTCGCTAAAAATAGACAAGAGTCTAGAAATATAACACAAAGGCAAAGATAAATTAATAAAATAAATCAATAAAATTATTTTTAAACCAGAATATTTGAAAAAGACTTAGTATTTAATTGTATTTATAAGCTTAAAAAAATATCACGATTACAAGCTTACAAATATATTACGATTATAAGTTTAAAAAAATATTACGATTATAAGTTTAAAAAAATATTACGATTATAAGCTTACTGCAAGCATGATTAGAATACTATTTTCCTGTAAGCTTATTCTATAATTAGACTTCTAAGCTTGTTCACAAGGGTCCAGTTTTCGTTATTAAACAATTGTTAAGAAGCCTTTCACAATAATATTTAGAACAGTTTTCTAAACTTAAGGCTTATGGTAGTAAGTTTGTTACAAGCTATTTTTATATTGTTTTGGCTTATTGGAAAGTGACTGATACACGACATCACACTAGCGTCAATGTTTTTGGTTGTGTGTGTGAAAAATATTGAAAGAGGTGATAGACGCTGTCAAGCTCTCTCTTCAATTTCATTTTTAATCGGTCTTCGAAGTGTCAACACGTGGTTTTTAAACAATTTTTTCATCACAAAAGCTTTGAAAATAATATATTCTTTATTTGAAGTACGTCGTTAAATTAAATCATTTATTAAAAAAATAAAATAAAATTAATGTCTTTAGTATACTCGAGAGCTCATTTCTGGGACTTTGTATATAGCAATTTAATCAAATATTGTTAACTATTGTTTATTGTAGTTTAAATTTTTTTAAATATTGTGAATTAATAAACGAAAAAAAAAACAACAAATTATTCTGAGCGCAAGAGAGAGAAAAAGTAATGAATGATAAAAAAAAATGTTGTGTTGCCTTAACAATTGCTCAACGAACTAAAAATGAGTTCTCCAAATGACTTTCGGAACTTTTTTCGAATGGATGAAAATGCATATACTGAGCTCATGGATTTGGTTGAGCCAAGAATTAAGAAGGTTTGCACGGATATGCGTAAGGCGATTTCAGTAAACGAGCGCCTGGCAATTACGATATAGAACGATACACTTCTAGCAGTTCTACAATGAAATTTTGCTTCTCCATTTTTCCGTGCGGTGTGCACATCACGCCACGCAACACAAAATGAACATTGACGAATTTTGATGATATACGACGTCAAACCGCTTTTTGATTTTTGTCAACATCACACATAACGTGTACGTGATATCAAAGCACGCACACAACCAAAAATATTGACGCTAGTTTGATGTCCTGTATCAGTCACTTTAGAAGTCATACGATAATTCAAAAAAAAAACAAAAAAAATTCAACAAAAAAAAATTCAACTGATTCTTGGCTAAAATTTTCCAGATATTAATATTAAAAAAAAACAAATTTTTATCTTAATTAGCTAGTAATTTTTAATTTTTATTAATATTTAATTTTTAATTGACTTTTAGATAATATTACTAACGTTTTTTTAAGTGTAGATATTCTTTGAGTATAAACAAATTTGCAAATTTGACAATAGTAAAGAGCTGTACGCAGCTTTTTAAGGAATCTTAACAGAAAATTTTCATATATTTCTTAAAGAAAAGAAAGCACAAAAGTACCTTTCAGTGCAACGCTAGCAATCAGCTGTTTTCTGTCAATTATTAAGAAGTGTGACATTGAAAACAAATCAATTCTTCGGTTCTGCTTTATTTGGCCTGCTAAACGCTTTTTAAGCTCAGTATCAAAATTACCCATCCGCTTCTTGTTTTTCTTTGCCGAATTTTGTTAGTTTTTTTTTTTAGCATATTACATTTTGTTTATGCTTACCTCTCCTGTCAAAATTCCGTTCAGAAAGAACGAAAAATTTGATATTCCTGCTCAAAGCCTGGGTTGCCTAACTTAATTTACGTCAAAAAAAGTAGTAAAAACAATATTACTTTTTTAAAAATCTGCAGACTATCAACAGAAATTTTTTGACAGAAAAATTCCTTAAGCATTTCTGAAGCGTTTTTTTATATGAAGTTTTTGATTCCTTAGCAAGCTGCATACAGGCCTTAATAGCAAAATTTCCAGTTGATTTATTTTTTTTTAGTATAAACATTAAAAAATCCCATTATTACAAAAAATGCTTATAATTATTATTAAAATCCAAATATAAAATTTTTTAATATATTTATATAAAAATAAAACCAATAATTCACACTAAAAGTTTAAAAAAAATGAAAAGTTCCACTTTGACCTAGAATTCCTTAAAAAGTACTCAATCAATTTTAATAAAATTAAAACCGATTCAAGTTCAACTAAATATCTATCAACTAAAATTACTATAATATTTTGATCGTTTCAAAAGTTACTGAGTTTTGGCCAATGAAAAACGATTTTCAGCCATTGCGCGGCGATTCATATTATGATATTAATAATTATAAATAGCATAACATTTTATATTGTTTCCAGTTTTGTCATATTCAAATTCTTACAACATTCCATTCAACCGTTCAATTGTTGATATTGTCTGTTTTTAAAGTTGCAATTGATGTTCAGTTGCACCAATATTTATGTATATACACTAACATCTGGTATACATACATACTTTTTTTGTGCATGCCATTACAGACAGAGACACAGATACAGATTTTACTTAGTAGTAGTAAATGTATTTATAACAACATATTCATTTTTTGTTCTTTGTTTCAAAGAACAATTTTTCTTGGAGGATTTTCTTATATTTCAGATATCTATCTGCACTGCAGAAATAATTTTTCTGACACAGTTACGAAATCAGTACGATTGCTATTGGAGATTTATAATAATCCCGAGATTCATGAGTAACCCTTAAATTCATCGTACTAATAACAAGTTCAGAGTTTAGTTATGTATTGCGTCAAACAAAAATTATGAGTTTGATTTTCACATCAAAACCTTCGGAAACATTTTGCTATGACCTGCAGAAAAAAATAAACATATTGATTATAACAGCAGGAGAGCTATTAAATATATGTCATAAACTTGCATTGCTTTATTAACTAGAATTACCATGTATGTATGTGTACACGAGTGTGTTTATAAATACACAGAAAATAAAATGTTCTATTTAAACCAGCGCTGGCCATACCGGCTTAAGGGAGCCGATTTCTAATCGGCTTCTTATATGTATAAATGTGTAAATTTTAGGCAGATGTTTGTATTTAACTGAATGAGGAAATAAACTTTATTTGAATTTAAATTTAAATTTCCTTAAAACTGTTTCTTATTTAACCAATAATTTTTTTATACCTTCTACACCACTGTGCAGACGGTATATATTAGTTTTTCATTCCTTTGTAACGCATCGTTATAACAACTCGAGTCGATATAGCGATGTCCGTTTGTCCGTCCGTCTGTTCATCTGTCTGTTGAAATAACACTCATGCACAAAAAAAATCTTTTAACTGTGCAAAGTTACGATAGTATTGTTTGTCATTAGCATGATCAGGTTGAAATCGAAAATGGGATAAATCAGGCACCATTGTGCCGAGGTATGTCAAAAAAAAAAGAGACACCTCTAAAAAATGTTAAAAACTCAGTGTGCTTGTTGTAATAATTTAGTATTAAATTTATCAAATTAGTAAATTGTTGCTTTTTAAAATATTTTGTTTACATTTATTATAAATAGTGCAATAAGTTCTGATATTAATGTACACATAAAACCGATTTTGGGGGCACAGCCGAATTTAACACACTTGTTTTTTTTAAACTAACTATCTTTTTTTAAATATGACATTTCATTTAATTTTTATGCGAAGAATACACTTTGAAGGTTCCATTTTATATTGATGAAAGACAATATCATTGCTAGCTGTTCAAAGCGGAGCTTATCTTGCCATTTTTCGTATTCAAATATTACTAAAATTTATAAGAACCATACCAAATTGAGGGAAACATCCCTATTGGTTTACATATACACATTATTAAGGCGGATTTCAAAATGTGGTTAAAATTAATGAAAGGATGTTCTTCAGTCATCGTAAGAGGTTATTTGGAACAATTATGCCGTCAAACTTTTTATATGAACATCGTTTAAGACCATATTTTAAAAAACTTACGTTTGTTTAAAAGAGTGGCGGATCAACATTTCTTGAAAATACTTTTAGATATACTAAACTACGTTATATTTTTTGGGGAAACTAGGAACTTGAGTTATTAAATAAATTTATTACTAAATCTGTACCTTCGAGACCTTACATGTTTCATATTAAAAACAACGGAATGACGATATGTTCTAATCAAACAAAGAATGCTATTTAATATATAGTTACCATCATCAATGACTCGATGAGTGTATGCATGATATTTTCATATAATTAGCACTCATACGTCCTACGTATTTTATTTGGAACATAGAATCATTTATATCTCGAAAACTAAGCATATTACAGCAAAATGGCTAAAATTTTACTCCTTCTGAACAACAGACTAACTATTTGATTACTATAAGGTTACAAGATCGAAAAACGTAAAACTTTGGAGGGGAATATAAAGTCGCTTATAACTCGTACACTAAACGTCGTAGAGCAAATTGATTGAAAAACGTGTATTTTATAATTCAACGGGAGCCTTAAATATTTCGTATGTATTGTTAAATAAATTAACTTACTGAATTTTACAGAGACAAAATGTGTCATTTCGCTCCATTGTGTAATATCACCACTGATTGTATAGTTCCGGACAATTGCGGTGCACAGCTGTGAGATACATATGTGTGTAGCGCTGCGGCAACCTGATTTTGAACTCGACCATCTATTTCAAGTTATTTCTCAAGTTATGATCAATACTTTTGATCGTGATTACGTGAGTGGTTGGGGTGTCACAGTATGTATTATTGAGAATGAATTTAGTATGAAAACTCTAATAATTTTCAACGGTTAGTCAATTTAGAGTTTTTATTAACATAATTTTTTGTTTTGTTTGTTTTGTAATTGATTCTTAGTATGATGGTCGGGAATATCGACTATTTTTTTTTTTAAATATAATATTAATAGTATAAATAATCGGTTTAAAACTCCAAATGTACATGGCAGCACTAATTTTGGATAACTGGAGTACGCTGGTTGCCTCTATTTTTCCAGAGATAGTGTACTTAAACTTTGAAAAAGGGCCGTTGTTAGCATGTTTTTGATCATTATTTACAAACACTAGATTAAGATCCAGAAACTATATATCAGTTAGATGTATGTTAAGTATGCTTATCTCAGAAATTCTATATCTTTTTTGAGTCATCTTTAGTTTAAGATAGTTTAAATAATTCTTCTCTTAATTTATTTAAATCTCTTTATTTTTTAATGTAATATGCCTCATGAAGAGGTTCTCTCATTCTCATCTCTAAAGAATTGTATATTAATTGCTGAAAATAGCGCCTTTTTTCCAATATATTTTCTTTTATATAAAGTTTTTAGAAACCTATATGCGTAGGCATTTCATAATTGTTTGTTAGTTGTAAGATAGACTTTAATAAAGCAAGAAGCTTAAAATTTGTTTAAACCGAAACCAACCCCGTATTTTTTTCTCCACAAATTGGGAAAGGAGTCCCAACATTTGGTCCTTCGAAAAAGTTCTAGAATAGGCTAGAACAGGAATAATTAGTGACTTGGAGTCTACTAATATCTACACTTCGGCAGTTGACTTCCCTACAGCAGCTCCAAAATTAAATACCAAAAAGACAATTGGATTGTCTACCGGCAAAATTTACTTCAACCTGATTACAGCAAACAAGTAATTAAAGTGATACTTCATCATACATCCCGAGGCAGTGAATCAGTCAACAACAATAATTTCCAAGAACACACATATACAAGAGGTCAACAAGCTTTGAAAGATTGACAGCAAAACAAATGTTTTACAAAACAATTAAAACGTATCAGGATAAAAAAAGGTATGTATGTACTGTGTTTTTAGTTATTTTGTGCGACCATTTTTTATCTTTTGGAAGATAAAATATAAAATACAATATTTAAGAAAAAACATATTAGTAGCAGCGTCCAATTATACGCAATATATTTTAACCTCAAAAAAAAAAAATATATAAGCTGAACCAACATCCCAAAAAACTACAATCGAAATCGAAAATATAACTAAATTTGTCATCGCAAATAATTTCCCACTAAATTGCGCGATTAAAAATAAAAAATACCACTAAAACTAAAGTAGCATAATTGTCACCACTAATAAATAGCAACATCGTTCAATTCCACTCGTTCCTATTACTCCAACACAACATGACCTACTCAACAAGTAAAAAGTAAAAGAAGAACAAAATATAAAACAAGTGCCGGTGCTTTAATTTTACACAAATTTTACAAAAATTTAAAAAAGAAAAAGTGAACGAGTAAATAAAAAAAAAAAACAACAACTACAGGTAACAATTAACATTAAAAACAATTACAAATAAAGCATAAAACAAAACTTCAAACATTCAACAGTAAACAACAACAACATTGTGTGAAGAAAAAGTGACAATCTTGTTTGGTGTACATAAGTAATAGTGTGACGTCATCGACTTACAATATACAAGTCAGAGGTACCCAAGCCACAACAGAAAAGGAGCCAACACAAGTGGTTAGTGACAATAAAATAAATATTGTAGCAAAATAATTAATCGAGTGGATTAATACCAACAATTTTTAAAAATATTCTAAAGTGCACTACGCCTCCTAAAAGAAAATTAAATAAAAGTGGTATAATATTCTCAGTTTATAGAATAAAATAAAAAACCAAATTCTACAAGAATTTTAGGGAAAAATTCTGGTAAAAGAGAAAATAAATTAAAATAAAATATATTTGAAATTTTGGAAGCGAACAAAGCCCAGTGATTAAAATAAATATATGAGAAAGTCCTGGTGCAATTTTTGAAAAACTTTAATTCAAATTGGATTTGAAATTAATTATACATTTTCTTCAAACAATAACAACAACGATCGTATCTTCAAGAAAGCGTCAGAGGCTTACGGGTAAAAAGGAGCTTCAAGTTTAGAAATCTTTTTTTAAAATTTAAAAATTAAAACCTTCAGGTTGTGATTCGATCGTAAGGGTTTGTTTTCGGTCAGAAAAAAAAAATGACAGCATCAAAAAGGAGATGTAAATTTGACCTTACACATTTGATCGCGTTCTGTACGAACTTTGAAAGAACTTGTCAAGATGTTAATTCGTTCGCGTTTTTTGATGTTAAAAAGCAAGAGTTAGAAAGAAGATGGAAGAAGCTAGTCGAATCGTACGAAGACTATATGGTAGGAGATGATGATCAAAAGGAGGACATCAAGGACGAGATGTCTTTGAGATATGAGGAGGCCAGTGATTTATATCAGGCCCTGAAAACTACAATTTTAGAAAAAATAAAATCGGTCACAACAGAGACAAATCAACCAATTAGTAGCAGATCAACATTAAAATTGCCAGCGTGTGATATACAAACCTTTGACGGTGGTTACTCCAAGTGGCCGGCCTTCAGAGATATGTTTCAGGCGGTCATTGGAAAAGAGCCATCAATGGCAGCAGCCCAAAAATTATATTATTTGCGTAGCAAAGTGAGGGGGGAGGCCTACCAAGTAATTAAGGATTTTTACTTGGTAGATGATAATTTTGAGTTGGCCTGGGAAAAATTAAAAAATAGATTTGAAAATCGAAGACTTCTAGTACAAGATCAAATAAAAAAGATTTATGCGATCTCTCCAACACACACTGAAAACATAAAGTCCCTTAGATTTGTTCAAAATGCAGTTAACGATTGCTTATCGATTTTAAAAAATTATAAAATCGAACTGCCCGATTACGATCCATTTGTAATTTACGTCATTGTTTCAAAACTTTCGGATGAAACTATGAAAGAATGGGAAGGTTCTTTGAAAAATCATCGGGAACTGCCCACCTGGACACAATTAAATGAATTTCTCTCGGAGAGAATTGAAATTTTAGAGAATATGACAGATAGGAAAAAACCCCTGCAGAAAGAAAGCCAGTCTTCAAGAACTCAGGCATTTTACACTCAAGGTGAACGAAACTATAGTTGTAAACAATGCAAACAAAATCACCCTTTAAGAGTTTGTAAATCATTTAAGGCCATGACACCGAACGAACGTTTAAAATTTGTTTTTGCAAATAAATATTGCGTTAATTGTCTTTCGACAACACACTTTAAATCAAAGTGTCTGAGCACAGGTTCATGCGCGGTGTGTCAACAAAAACATCACACAATGTTACATCTCGAAAAATTCGAAAATGTTAAAAGGGATAATGTGTCAAAGGGACACTCACAATCAAATCCCCAATATTATGAAAAAGCGTCAACCTCAGGTACTCGAGCCGAAACTCGCACTTTTAATACTCAAGTCGGCGAATTATCGCATTCGGAAAACAATCTGCAAGAAAAGGTTCAGGCATATTTAATTCGTCGTGAAGGAACTACAGTGTTACCTACAGCACTGATTTACATCGAAAATTCTGGTGAATTATTTACCATTAGAGCGCTACTTGACGCAGGTGCAGAACGAAGTTTTATTACAACACGCATTCAACAAAAGCTTGCAATACCACTCGAGTCACACCCTCGTCAAATATCGGGATTTGGCGGAACGATCGTGGGGAGTTCTAAAGGTAGCTGTTATGTTACTGTGAAATCCAGAATTTCTGATTTTAAAATAAAAATTTTAGCCGTGGTGGCGCCCAAAATTGCAAACCTTTTGCCCTCTTATCCAGTTAAACTCCGCAATTATGCAGAGATACAAGATATACCACTAGCCGACCCGCACTTTTATAAACCTGCCGCTATTGATATGATAATAGGAAGCGATTTTCTAACTTTTATTAACCTTAAAGGTGTGCGACAAAACATATCTGGAAACTTGGAAGCTAGGGAGTCTCATTTTGGTTGGTATTTGTCAGGCCCGGATAACATGAATAAAATAAATGCATTTTCCACTACCGTTTCTACTTCAGACAATTTGCTTCTCCACGAAGAAATAAAGAAGTTCTGGGAGCTTGAAGAAGTCGAAAAGGAACTTCCAATAACTGAAGCCGATAGATTTTGTGAAGAGTTTTTTCAAACAACCACCAATAGACAAACAGATGGTCGTTATGTGGTGCGTTTACCGTTTAAAGAAGAATATCCACGTGATATATTTTTGGGTCCCTCAAGGAACAACGCGCTGGGTCAATATTATAGGATGGAGAAAACCCTAGAAAAGACTCCAGATTTGAAAGAATCATATCGACAAGTTCTTCAAGAATACATCGACCTGGATCATATGGAACCAGGAGTTCACCACGAAATTGATGCTGAAAAACAATCTTTATTTTTTCTACCACATCATGCGGTTATAAGGCCCGAAAGTAAGTCGACAAAAGTAAGGGTGGTTTTCAATGCTTCTAAGAAAACAAACAGTGGGTTTTCATTGAATGACGTTCTTCATCAAGGCCCCGCTCTTCAAACCGATTTGATGCAAATAGTGCTTAGTTGGCGCTATTATAAATTTGTCTTCACCGGCGACATTGAGAAAATGTTTCGCCAAATATTAATTCATAAAGATGATCGGACATACCAACAAATCTTGTTTCGTAATGAAGCAGATAATTACGTAAAAACTTTTCGAATGAAAACAGTCACTTTTGGAGTGAACTGTGCGCCATTTTTGGCCATCCGAACACTTTTACAATTAAGTGATGACTGTAAACATTTATATCCGAAGGCATCCACAATTTTGAAGAACGAGATTTATGTGGATGATATTTTGTCTGGGGGACACACTCTCGAAGAAGCAAAATATAAACAAAATCAAATAACTAATGCTTTGAAATCTGCAGGCTTCCCCATGAAGAAAATAACAGCCAATGACAGTTTTTTGCTGGAACACTTGGCCCGAAGGGGCCTTCTTGACGAAGATTTTTTAAAATTCGATGATTCCAGCACCATTAAAACTTTGGGAATTCGCTGGAATGCGAAGTCAGACTTCTTTTATTATGCTGTAGAACCGAGCCAAATTTCGCCCTCCTCTACAAAAAGGCAAATATTATCGGTTATAGCAAAGTTATTTGAACCTCTAGGCTGGTTAGGACCAGTCGTGATAGTAGCGAAACTTTTCATGCAAGAATTATGGGAACTCAAAGCAGAATGGGATGAAGCTATCCCACCCTATCTACTCATAAAATGGAATATGTTTCTACAAAATCTACCACAAATTTCCTCACTGAAAATACCTAGATGGGTACATTTTGCACCGACGCATCACATACAAATACACGGGTTCTGCGACTCATCAGAAAAGGCTTACTGCGGTGCAGTCTATATGAGAATCTCTACTTCTGATGGAGAAATTCACAGTAATTTGTTAGTTGCCAAAACCAAGGTTGCACCGATTAAAAAGACTACAGTCCCGAAACTGGAGCTGTGTGGAGCAGTTTTACTCTCGAAATTAGCAAAAGGTGTAATGCAAAACCCAAAGTTCCCCTATGAACTATATTTGTGGACGGACTCCTCCATAGTCCTCGGGTGGCTACAAAAACCACCGCAAACTTTAAAAACTTTTGTTGCAAATCGTGTAACAAAAATTATTAGTAACGCCAGCAATACTCACTGGAAACATGTCAAAACAGACGAAAACCCAGCGGATCTAGGTACACGTGGTTGTACACCCCGCGAACTCACAGAGAGTAAACTATGGTGGCATGGACCCACCTGGACAATCCAGCCTATCGAACTTTGGCCGAAACCACGCGTATTCGATTCAACTGAATTAGAGACAAAAAAGGTCTCAACACTGCACTTAAAGGCTACCCCAGTAGACTTCACTTGCAAAACTACACTTACCCAGGATGAAAGCGAGTCCTACAATATACTGGATTTATTTTCGTCTTTCGCTCGAGCTCTAAGAGTCGTAAGTTATTGTTTTCGTTTCTTTAACTATATTCGGAAACGTAATTTAAAATTTGCACTGTTCATTACTACACAAGAAATTGAATTTGCTAAAAGGCGTCTTATTTCAAGTGCTCAGAAAACCTACTTCTCCAAGGAGTACGAGTGTTTACAAGAAAAACGGCCTATAAACAAAAAAAGCCGACTTATAACTTTAAGCCCATTTCTCGACAAAGAAGGTTTATTACGTGTTGGGGGCAGACTTAATTACTCAGGATTAAGCTTTGACGAACGACATCCTATAATCATTCCTGAAAAATCTCGCTTTGCTACTTTATTTGTGGAATACGCTCATCAAATTTTACTTCATGCTGAACACCACATCATGCTAAGGGCTGTAAGACAAGGGTTTTTTATACCTCGTCTCAAAAATATAGTTCGAAAATGTATTCGAAATTGCAAAACATGTACTATCTACAAACATAAAATCCAACAACAAATAATGGCGGCACTCCCCCCCGAAAGAGTTAATTTCTCGTTACCGTTTACTTACGCCGGTGTCGACTTTGCTGGCCCCTTCAACATAAAATCCTCTAATCTACGAAACGCAAAATTACTAAAAGGGTATGCAGCGGTATTTGTATGCTTCTCCACGAGAGCAGTTCATTTGGAAGCATGCTCAGATCTTTCTACAGACGCATTTCTTGCATGCTTTGACCGATTCGCCGGCCGTAGGGGTCTTCCAAAAACAATGTTCTCTGACAATGGTAGAAACTTCCTAGGAGCTAGCTTCGCCTTGCTCAAAACTCATAATGAATTCTTAAAATTGACTGAGAGAGCCTTAATAGAAAAATATAGCTCCCACGGATTCACCTGGTCGTTTATCCCACCCTATGCACCCCACATGGGCGGTCTCTGGGAGGCTGCCGTAAAAAGCATGAAATCGCATCTAAAAAAAATAGCCGGAAATCTCAACTTTACCTTCGAAGAATTTACTACAATGTTAATCAGAATTGAGGCCGTATTGAATTCGCGCCCAATGTCCCCATTGACCGAAAACCCCTCTGAATTACTTCCCTTGACTCCAGGTCATCTCTTGAGAGGTGCCCCACCTATCGCTCCGCCTGAAGCCCCTGAACAACCTCCGTTAGAAAGCTTGAGTTATATCAAGCGGTGGGACCGGCTAAAAGCTCTTCAACATATCTTTGCGCATCGGTGGAAGACTGAGTATATCACCGAGCTTCAACGAAGAGTCAAATGGAAAACAGAACAACACAACATAAAGCCAAACGATTTTGTCATCGTGGTGGATGATCTATTACCACCTACAGAGTGGCGCCTGGGACGCATTAATAAAGTTATAAATGGAAAAGATGGCAAAGTACGAGTAGTAGAGATTAAAACGCAAAACGGAAATATAACGCGCCCGATTGCCAAAGTATGTCTCTTGCCAATCTCTCATACAGCACCTGCCACAAAATTCATAAAATTAATCCACCCGATTTCATATTAAAAAGCTACATAAAAACAAACGAGAGAAAGAGTCGCAAAACAAAATTTCTAAAATCGCAGTATATATATATTTTTTTCTTTTCATCCTCTTTAGCCATCATCATGCCACAGTATCTTTGTTGCTTCTACCATCGGAAAAGACGAACATACTTGCTGAAGTGGTACTATTGCCTTAATTGTATGGCACAAACTCATCCACGTTCTGAATGACAATCCAAAAACCGCTGTGCCATTTGCGGGAAAAAGCATCACTCGGTGGTTCATATTGAGCATCCCCATGACGTCATGACCTCGAGCTTCGAGGATGAAAACTCCCATCAAGTTCAAAATTTTAACATTGAGGTCCAGGTTGTAGTAAAATCAGAAGCACCACTTATGCCACTGGAGTTATTTCTTATATAGTTACGCTCACGTTCACCTCATCCAGATTATCTTGATCTGTAATGAAATCCTAATGTGGGTCACATTTCTATTGGACGAATCCTTTACTACTTCATACTTGCTACGAAGCATTGAACATGTTTCTGGACTCCACATCTTCGCGCGGGAGGATGTTGAACTGTGTTTAACGTCTTAAATAATTCTTCTCTTAATTTATTTAAATCTCTTTATTTTTTAATGTAATATGCCTCATGAAGAGGTTCTCTCATTCTCATCTCTAAAGAATTGTATATTAATTGCTGAAAATAGCGCCTTTTTTCCAATATATTTTCTTTTATATAAAGTTTTTAGAAACCTATATGCATAGGCATTTCATAATTGTTTGTTAGTTGTAAGATAGACTTTAATAAAGCAAGAAGCTTAAAATTTGTTTAAACCGAAACCAACCCCGTATTTTTTTCTCCACAAATTGGGAAAGGAGTCCCAACAATATCGTTGATAGAAAACTTAAAAAATTAAGTTAGATTAGATTTATTAACTTTTTAAGTAATACAAATTTTTGGATGGATAAATATGCGTCTATTACTCGTTAACTAAAACCGACAAAAAAAAACTAATACCGTAATAGTATCATGTTGTCACGCTGTCTTAATTGTTTGATGAATAAATATACTGTTCAAATATTACCTACTTAAAATATAAAATAAATTTTAGTCAACTTGAATAAAAAACAAGTAAGAAAATTGTAGTCGGTCTAGACCGACATACGATACCCTATACCATGCGTTTAGAAACCCTATCGTTTAGGTCCAACTATTTGGATATGTACATTATTATTAATTTTTTAACTTCAGATATGAAAAAGTTCATATCGGATGCTATATTTGTATGAGGACTAGGTTGAAAAATGGACCGATCCTGACCATATTTGGTAAAGTCACTTATATTTTGCAATAACATACACAAACCAAAATTGAGAAAAATCTGTGCAATATTTTTGTTTTAGCAGAATGCCTAAAAAAAGTTTGTGTTCATTTCTAATGTCTCATGGTGTTAAACCAATCGTTGGACAGAAACAGTGGTATCGATGGAGCCTCAAAAAAACACAATGCACCAAATGCCCTAGATTAGCGAAATATTGGTCACATTCAAAGGTAATTTCAAGAAGATAAGATTATCTGTGCAATCTATACATAGCAAGTTCCATGCTAAATATAATTTAGCCGCGAGAAAAGTTAATAAAGTGCTCGTGCAAAGATTGATGTCATGAGTTCGAAAAAGTATTCGAATTATGGCTTGCCAGCAAACTTCTTCAAATCAAAAGTTATTTCATATATCTTAAAAAGAATTTCAGTTTGGGTTACTTGAATTTTAGTGAAAAGAATTTAATTTACAACCAACAACTTTTGTTATTAATAATATATTTTTTTTCATTATACGAAAATCAAACAAAAAATAATTTAAAATACTCGTTATTAAAATCAGTGTTAAATTCATTCATTTAATATAAATATATGTTTATAACTACTTGTATATATGTGTGTATGGATATGTCTGCATGTGATTTTGTAAGCCACTGATTTATACATAAAAGAAATTGATTAAATTTATTTCCGTATCGCTATTGTTTCTTTCTCCTCTAGGAGTTACCTCTCAAAATTTATAAAATTTGCTTGACTGTGGTTAAATTTTTGTAGGAAATCGAAAGGAAATTACTTTGCAATTGCAGAAAAATAAAGATGACATTAAGGAAGTACGGAAAATATTTAAAATTGTCAGAACTTTGTGACAACAATGATATTTTGTGGTCGTTTGTTTTAATTTTGTCATTGTCTTTCTTGTGCTACTTTAACTCAGCTATGATTTCGATAAATAAATATGTATGTAAGTACATACATACATAAAAGTTTAAGTTTAAAAAGAAAACTCACTGAACATAACATTGATGATGGCAGTAACGATGAAATCCAATTAACAGTTAGTGTAACGTACATACATATACGTTATCTGAAAAACAACTAGAATGAAGTAAAAAATAAGCATAAAACACCATTATCATATACAGTATACAATTTATGTTTTCAAGAGTTGCTTGATAAATGTCGAGCCTGACTATAAGGAGTGTACAGTTTGGCGAATACAACGCAAAATTATAAATGCTTAATTAAATTTATATTTGTTTCATACATTGGACGATTTTGATGCTATTCGCAATAATTATTAATGGTCAAATGCGCAGTTGGACTTGCTTTATACACAATAAACTACATTCGTCACACATAAGTACAGTTTCGCAAAGTAACATTTGCTATCTCTCTCTAACTTACTAGGTGTTTTTTAACTACATGTCACCGCGATATATCGATATATACCAGATCCATCACGTGGATACATTAAGTCGATATCTAATAACGGTAATTACAGGAGATAATTTAATTTCGAAAGTGAAACGACAAGATCTGAAAACGATAAAAAAATATTTTACAGGAAAAATCGTCACATAATTATTATTACCTTAAATAAGACATTTTATATAAGATTATAAACAACTGTGAATTGTAAGTCATTCCGAAAGGTATGCAGAGCGAAATAATGAAAAAGGCGTATGAACGAGGTCATTTTTCAGTAAAAAAAAAAATATCATGTGAGTCCGATCACAAGGGAGATGTGTAAAATCTAATAATTAAAGAAAACATCAACATCATATTTTCCAGTGCATAAAAAATAAGTCGATTATGCTGTTTTGTGAAATTCAATTGATGTTTTCTGAAATGCAATTGATGTTTTCTGAAATTCAATTGATGCTTTCTGAAATCCAATTAATGTTTTCAGCAATTCAAATGATGTTTTTTGAAATTCTATTGATGTTTTCTGAAATTCTATTTATGTTTTCTGAAATTCAAATGATGTTTTCTGAAATTCAAATGATGTTTTCTGAAATACAATTGATGTTTTCTGAAATACAATTGATGTTTTCTGAAATTATATTGATGGTTTCTGAAATACAATTGATGTTTTCTAAAATTATATTAATGTTTTCTGAAATTCTATTTATGTTTTCTGAAATTCAAATGATGTTTTCTGAAATTATATTGATGGTTTCTGAAATACAATTGATGTTTTCTGAAATTATATTGATGTTTTCTGAAATTCTACTTATGTTTTCTGAAATTCAAATGATGTTTTCTGAAATTATATTGATGTTTTCTGAAATTCTATTTATATTTTCTGAAATTCAAATGATGTTTTCTGAAATTATATTGATAGTTTCTGAAATACAATTGATGTTTTCTGAAATTCTATTGATGCTTTCTGAAATTCAATTGATGTTTTCTGAAACTCGAATGATGTTTTCTGAAATTATATTGATGTTTTCTGAAATTCTATTTATGTTTTTTGAAATTCAAATGATGTTTTCTGAAATTATATTGATGGTTTCTGAAATACAATTGATGTTTTCTGAAATTCTATTGATGTTTTATGAAATTCAATTGATGTTTTCAAGTGATGTTTTCTGAAATTCTATTGATATTTTCTGAAATTCAATTGATGTTTTCTGAAATTCTATTGATGCTTTCTGAAATTCAATTGATGTTTTCTGAAACTCGAATGATGTTTTCTGAAATTATATTGATGGTTTCTGAAATACAATTGATGTTTTCTGAAATTCCATTTATGTTTTCTGAAATTCAAGTGATGTTTTCTGAAATTCTATTGATGTTTTCTGAAATTCAATTGATGTTTTCTGAAACTCGAATGATGTTTTCTGAAATCAATTGATGCTTTCTGAAATACAATTAATGTTTTCAGCAATTCAAATGATGTTTTTTGAAATTCTATTGATGTTTTCTGAAATTCTATTTATGTTTTCTGAAATTCAAATGATGTTTTCTGAAATTCAAATGATGTTTTCTGAAATACAATTGATGTTTTCTGAAATACAATTGATGTTTTCTGAAATTATATTGATGGTTTCTGAAATACAATTGATGTTTTCTGAAATTATATTAATGTTTTCTGAAATTCTATTTATGTTTTCTGAAATTCAAATGATGTTTTCTGAAATTATATTGATGGTTTCTGAAATACAATTGATGTTTTCTGAAATTCTATTGATGCTTTCTGAAATTCAATTGATGTTTTCTGAAACTCGAATGATGTTTTCTGAAATTATATTGATGTTTTCTGAAATTCTATTTATATTTTCTGAAATTCAAATGATGTTTTCTGAAATTATATTGATGGTTTCTGAAATACAATTGATGTTTTCTGAAATTCTATTGATGCTTTCTGAAATTCAATTGATGTTTTCTGAAACTCGAATGATGTTTTCTGAAATTATATTGATGTTTTCTGAAAATCTATTTATGTTTTTTGAAATTCAAATGATGTTTTCTGAAATTATATTGATGGTTTCTGAAATACAATTGATGTTTTCTGAAATTCTATTGATGTTTTCTGAAATTCAATTGATGTTTTCTGAAATTCTATTTATGTTTTCTGAAATTCAAGTGATGTTTTCTGAAATTCTATTGATATTTTCTGAAATTCAATTGATGTTTTCTGAAACTCGAATGATGTTTTCTGAAATTATATTGATGTTTTCTGAAATTCTATTTATGTTTTCTGAAATTCAAGTGATGTTTTCTGAAATTCTATTGATGTTTTCTGAAATTCAATTGATGTTTTCTGAAACTCGAATGATGTTTTCTGAAATTATATTGATGTTTTCTGAAATTCTATTTATGTTTTCTGAAATTCAAATGATGTTTTCTGAAATTATATTGATGGTTTCTGAAATACAATTGATGTTTTCTGAAATAAAATTGATGTTTTTTGAAAGACAATTGGAAAATATTTAGAAAAGAACATATCATAATTTTTTCACAAATACAATCAGATAAAGTCACACCGATTTACTCTTCAGCTCACACCGATGTGTTACGCTGTTTTTGCGATTGTATTGTGAAATAGAAATTTACCCCCCTGCGCGTATAGATGTTTACACATCAAAAAAACCAAAGAAACTAATCCAGAAGTGAAATAAACACATCTCTAATTGTATTCCATGCATCATAACCAATAGGAAACACGGTAAGCAAGAAGGCAAACTACATTATTTAACTAACGAATATATGTCATTGCACGTGTATCAAATTGACTATCTTGGTCCCATTGAATCGGCAAACAAAAGCTATTACCATAAATTCGCTGTTATTGACGCTTTTACTAAGTTTTTCTAGTTATACCCAACGAAAACAACTTCCGCTAAATATGCTATCTCTAAGTTGCAGATAGAAAATAATATTTTTTGTAGTCCTTTACAAATCATCTCAGTTCGTGGTTCACCATTTATAAGTGAAGACTTCAAAGCTGGTTTACGCCGTTCGGTAAACAAATCGTATCACTGAGTGAAATACAAATATGTTAATATAGTAATTTTTTAATGTTTATGACATGTTTTGACCATTTTTGTAACTTTAACTATGATTTTTAATTCCAGGATATATGATATATGCAAAAATGTTGTTAACATTTTATATTTAGTCTTGTTATAGTTGTGGAGAATAATGTACAAATTTTCATATATTTATTAAAAACGTTGTAAAAATAGAATGGGTTTATTTTTTCAACATTTTTAAGAAGAAGGGCATAAGCGAGTCCTTGCTTGAATTAAAGGAAAGATTGTCACAAATTGAAAAATCTTTGATTATGTAACCAATTTTCGAAATTTTTTGACACATATCAATATTAAAGATATGGAGGATGTATACGTGTCCTTGCACTATTTTCTTTTTGATTTTGTATTTACCCAAGCGCTTCTATTATGAAAACCAGTATTCGTCTTATTTTAACCACTTGGGACGCTATAATTACATTTTTAATATTCAGGATATATGGGAAGTATGAGAATCGTTGCATCGATTTTTTTAAATTTCGTATTTTTTCTAATATGTGCTATTAATAATAATAACTAATCATTAATCTACGATAACGCATTCTATTTTTGTCCATTCGTTATATCGGAACGAAGCACTTTGCGGAGAATCCAAGATCAGTTTATCAGCGACAATTATACCCACTTAAGGGTACTGTTTGGTGCGGTGTATCGTCCTAAAGGATAACTGGCCCATATGTTTTTTGAAAATGACATTGTTGTTGCAGTCTCCAACTAAAAATCAACAGTCGGAATGAAATCATGGCGATTACACCCGAAATTTTTCGAAAAGTTATCGCAAATATGTTGAAAAGAACACGTATGTGCAGAGAAGAAAATGGACATCACTTACAGGATGTCATTTTTCAAACCTGATTGAAAATAATTCCCCAATAACAAATAAAAAAGTTATAAACCCTTTAAAGCATATACCTCATACTGCGCCACCATGAACTAGCTTTAAATCGCATATTCGCCACCGTGTACTTTAAATCACATATACAAAATTTGAGTGGCATTGTTATTAATTTTTTGGGCTACAGATATGAAAAAAGTTCATATCGGGTGATATATTTATATGAGGACTAGGTCGAAAAATCGACCGATCCTGACCGTATTTGGTAAAGTCACTTATATTTTGAAAAAATATATGCAAACCAAATTTGGGAAAAATATGTGCAATATTATTGTTTTTTGATAGATTTAAGTGAAGCAGCTCTATATGGGGCCTATGACTAAGAATTGCCCTATAGGGATTGAATTTGGACTACTGATTAATGGATATAATAAACATATACAAACCCAATTTGACTGAGATCTATATAATAATTTGGATCTTATGGCAATTTATGTCGATTTCAGAGGGGTCATTTGTATGGGGACTAGGTCTGAACATGGACCGAATTTCACCAATTTCAACAGCGTTTATCCTATGGCCAACAAAAGCTTATGCACCAAATTTGATCAAAATATGTTACAACGTTTACATGGACACACAGACGGATAGACGGACGGACACCGCTAAATCTACTCAGAAAGTGATTCTGGTCAAATATTTTTGGTAGTTACAAACAGCAGCACAAAGTCATTATACCCAAACCACATAGTGGTATAGGGTATAAAAGTTGTTTACTAGTGTTATTATTATAAAATCGTCAATAAATTATAACTTATAAATTAGTAGTCCAAAAATAAGCTGCTTCATGATATCCACAACCATTTTTAGTCTAATACCCATATAAAGCTGCTTCCTGATATTCACTTAAATATGTAAAAGACTAAAACTATTATACAGACATTAAGCGACATTACTAAATATGGTAATATTCTATACATTTTTTGAACTGGTCCCCAACAAACCATTTTAACCGATATGAACTTTTTGCGGAAAAAATTAATAACAATGTATCGTATGGTCTATCAAAAAACAAAAATATTGCACTGATTCTTCTCAAATTTTGTTTGTATATATTTTTACAAAATAGAAGAGACTTTACCAAACATGGTTAGGATCGGTCCATTTTTGGGCCTAGTCCCCATATAGATATAACATCCGATATGAACTTTTTTATATCTGCAGCCAAAAAAAATAATAAAAATCCCACTCAAATTTGGTTTATGCTTATTTTCTATATCCAGTTAGTTGGGCCTAAGAGATAGGGTCTCTAAATGCATGGTATAGGGTATCGCATAGTCGGACTAGACCGACTATAATTTTCTTACTTGTTTTTTTATTAATGTTAAAAACCAACAATTGGCTATAGAAAAAGCTGTAGTTTGCATTGAAACTTGTATTGTCATTTTAAAATAATTTCGATTTGCATATATAATAGTAATTAAAATCAAACTATAATAAATATCGAATTAATTATCCCCATATAGATAATAATTATGATGACATATAATGAAGCGTTTCAAGTCAAGTCACCCAACTTTTGAAACCAATGTCTTCCGATCGGGATGGAATTTGCACCAAAGTTAGTACTATTGGATAGTAGTTTAGATACAATTTTTCAACAAGATCGGTCAAAAACTCCCTTAGTTAGAGGGAGTCAAAATTTGACATTTTGGCCAAAGAGGTGTTTTTCTCATCCATGTAACTTCTTACCTATTGTTTTTAACAAAATTTTTCCCAAATAGTTTAGTAACCTTAGTGCAAATTTCATCCCGATCGAAAGACATCGGTTTCAAAAGTTGTGTTACTTGACATGAAACGCCCCATGTATGTTATCTATACATAATTTTTTTTTTTTTTGGTGATCATAATTATGCTCAATATTTATCAAAAAACTTACGTATAATATTCCCAATTGTTGTTGTTTGTTTTTATTTAAAGTACTAATGATTATATCAGTTATTACAACACTACTGTCGACACACTCACATAACACAAAGCGGAAGCAACGTCAAACCATGTTTGTGTAAAATAGCATATACTCGTACACCGGTAAAACAACAACAAGTAGTTAAAGAATAGGGCAAGCGAAGCACTGCAGTAGTTACAAATGCACAAACACTATCAATTTTCGTTCATGATATTTGCATTATATGTTTATCATGTTAGCTACCACCTTTAAAAGTATACGATTCAACCGAACACTTTTTTATAGCAAAACTGTAAAATAAAATACAAACGCACTCAAACGTATGCATATTTGTAGGATATTGTATAAACAATATATTCACAACATGAAACAATGGAGTTGGTCAGAAAACTTTTTATAACTTTTTACAGAACAGTGTTCAGAATTTTTAATGCCTCTATACTGGCTATTGGTCTCTAGTTATGTATAGTCTTTAGGAAGAAATGCGAATAAATATCTTTAAATGATTGAAATTGGAAACCAATTATGTTGAAGCGATTGAAAATTTGACTTTGGCCAAACGAGGCCAAAAGTTTATTTTTTGCGATTTTTGATTCTGTCGATTTTTGGTTTTTGCGATTTTGGCGATTTTTGATTTTTAGCGATTTCGCCGATTTTTGACTTCGGCGATTTTTATTTTCTATTTTTGATTTTGGCAATTTTTGTGTTCTTGTGCTTTTTGATTTTGGCGTGTTGTGATTTTAGCGATTTTTGTTATTCGTTATTTTCGGTTTTGTAGATTTTTCATTTTGACGTTTTTTGTTTTTTAAGATTTTTTTATTCACGATTTTCAGTTTTGGCGATTATTGTTTTTTTTTTTGGTAATTTTTGCGATTTTTGATTTTTGGCGATTTTTGATGTTGGCGAATTTTGGCACTAGTGACTTTTGTTTTAATAACTCACGAGCTTATACAAAGGCTTTCACTATTAGAATACTCCAGATATATGACATATATTAATTTTGATCTCCTATAATGGACAAACAAACGTACAAACAAACAAACATACATATATATATAAGTATAGATTAGATTGAATAGAATAATATTTAATGATTGGTTAGTTCTCATTTTAAAAAATGCAATAGCTAAAGAAAGTATCAGATTATATATAATTTTTTTTTATTGGCAACTTCCATTTAATTTAGCCCATTTTAAAATAATGTAGGATTTTTGATTCTACCTTCAAGAGCTTAGTATTAGCTTACATACACAAAATAAAAAATATTGGTTAAAATTCTGTTACTGCTAGAAAAAAATTTAAGGAAATAGTTTTAAAAAATCAATATATACATAAACCAAATTCTTCTAAAATGAAGTTATCTACTTCCGTTTACCAACTCACTAAACTAATATTGTTGAGACAACCTAATAAAACCGAAAATAACATGCTAATAACATGCCCTAAATATAGGCGACTGTAAATACTAATTCTACATATTTTTACAACATATTTCTGTGGTTTTCTGGAAAAACCGCATATGTCCATTTTTGTCAGTTTTGAGTTAACGATGCCAAATATATTAATTTTTAACGCTCTTTACATTTGCTTAATTTTTTTTTTTTTTTAATAATGACCATTTCTGAGTTTTTTCTTTAAATAACGACGTAACTTAAATGTTTATTAAATTAATTTGCAGCACTAACGACGTATGTCGACCTACGTTTGATCGCTGACAAATTATTTTCTCAGAAAACAACACATAGCGACATACGTTGTTATTAATGAAAAAAAAATTCAAAATAATTTTGGACTAGTTTTCAGTTTATAACCACTTATAAAAACTTTTGTGTTTATTTCTGTTATTTCTGGTCACTATTATTCTTGATACGTTATTATATTCTCATCCTAACTCCCGTTAATTTTTTGTTGACGAACAAAAAAATCAATTTTTCAAGCACCAACAACTTATGTCTACATGGGTGTTTGCATTTGTAGTTTTCTTTTTCAAAAAAAAAACGACGTTTGTCGACATAATTTGTTTTATCTGCACACACTTTAAGTGTAATTTACATATTGTTTTTTCGTCCTTCTCTAGGATCTATTCCTCTGAAGATTTTTGACTCAAAATTTTATATAAAGTATTTATTGCCCATATCTACAGGACTGTTAAATAAAAAGCTCTAAAATCTAATAATAAAATCATAATTTCAAATATAACGTTTTTTGGCTCCCCTGAACATTTTGATTTTATGAGATACGCGGTTATTCTAGGAAACCACAGATTTTAAATCGAAAATATTTTAACAAGTAATTGGTTCAAATACTACAAATAATATTTGTATTAAGTATTATTTTTCGGTTATAATAAAAGGAACGCAAACTTTGAAACACTTTTAATGTTTTTAACCGAAAGGAAATGATATGAATTATTTTTCTGTTGTAAATACAAAAGAAATAAAAATTTGTTTACCGAGACCGAATTTATTTTTAAAACTAAAGTCAAATACAAAAAAGAAAGCTTATAAATTAATTTTATGTATAAAAAAATGTCAAATTATTACAAAAATGGATGATCGAAGCATATAGAAACAACATTATTAATTGAGTCAATATGACACGTGCTTTTTTTGGTGTTTGTGGTTAAAGTTTAGGAAATCAATCTGCCACCGCCAACTATCAATTCTCCATTAAAGGTAGAGATTTGGAGATACATAGATTATTTAATAGTGCTTACTTCTCGATTTCCATATCTGGAATCTAGAAGCTGGTTACCACTTTGTGGTCAGCACACTTAGGTATCTGCAGATGTGGTTAACCGCAATAATTTACGCACGAAAAATATAACATATATTGAAAACCCTTATAATTTTCCTGTTTCAACGCCATGTGGTTTATTGGAAAATAAGCGTTGTTGCATTAACCGTGAAATATAATAACCAGTTCCACCTGCTTTTAAAACAAAAAAATATTTTCTGTAATTAAAGATGCAATATTGAATTTGAGCGAGGAAATGATTATACGATTGCTACGAAATATGCTTGACCGGGACACACGAAATAACTTTCTAAGCCGGTATCTTTCTTTTTAATAATAATCTCTTTTTAATCTTTTTTTTTAAATAATACTAATTATTCAAGATGTATTGTCAGATAATACATATATAACTGATGAAAGTACAACATATAATCCAAAACCATTGTATTATATGGGATTATGTAAAGAAGACGGGGAAAGCTATTTGTTTCAGCCTATTGTTTTTTTTTTTTTTAATTTAAAGTAAGATTATTAAATTATTAACAAATAAATAAATGAATATTAAAAATAATAATGATTGATTTAGAAATTAAACAGGCTCAAGATTAAATAAAGTAAAAAGCATTGGCATATCTGTTTCAAAAATTGATCTATATTCTGCATGACAGGTTATACAGCTGATTCATATGTATTATTAAAATCCCGGAAAAATGGTTGTAGCAATTGATTGCTACCCCTGTCCTTGAAATCACTATCACAAAAAAAAAAACTCATAGATAAAAAAAATTCGTAAATTTACGAGTTTTATGCTGTCCTATGATTTTAATAACAATAATTTTTCTTGTTTTAATTCACATAGAAGAGGCTTTGTGTAATCCAAACAAATGCCCTTTTTCCACTAAACAGGTCTTAAGAGATAAAAAACAATTGATATTTAAACTTTAACATGTTTTTTTTATTGATTATTTTAAAAAATTAGACATTGGTTTTATGAAAAAAAAAAAACGTCTACATTTTCCGCTGATTAAAATAAAGAAACTCCTAATCTCTGGTCGATGTTAATAAAACACTCTTTTAGAGATGATGTTGTTCTATAACTATAATAAAAACTTTTTATTTGCACAATATATTTATCATTATAATTTTTTCAATTAAAACATAGATTCTTTATATACTAATTATTACAAATAAAGGAATTTAAAATAATATTTCACTCAAATCAAATATTTTTATTTTTTGCATATGACTGCCACAACTTTTTTTATGTTCGAAACAGTAGTGATGCCAGTCAAATTTATTTGAATGTCGAATTTATGTTGGTGATGTCTAACTTATTTCAAAAGGAGAAGTCATTCTTAATTGAATGAAATTGAGGAGCAAAAACAATTAAATGAACAAGTATAATGTTATTTTAAAAGAAAATACTTTTTTTTAACTTTTTTTTATAAACTTAAGGAAAAACATGCAAAAATTAATTAAGCTTTTTTTGGGAAACTGACTAAAGTAGCATATGGCATATGAAGCTAAACCATATGTTTCATGTCATTTGACAATAAAAGAAATGATTTTGAAACGGAAGCGAATCTTCCACCAACGCCGCACCATTACAGAAATGGCACCCAACGTGGGGCCGATAAGTGATGTTCGATAACCACGTTGCTAACACCAACGTGGGGCCCGAAACAATAGTCCATTTTTTTTATTACTTAAATTTTGTTTTTGCCTAAATAGGAACTTTAATTTATTTTAATTTTAACATCTGTGCACCGGGAAAGCACCAATTGTTCCTAATTTTTTTTATATATGTGTTCTTAAATTCATGCCTCCTTTCAATTTCTGGAATTTTGATTAAATATGCGTATATCGCTATTTAAATTAACCGAAATTGGGATGGGTTTTGAATTTAAGTTCACCCTTCAACAATTTAATTTAATTTTGTGTGATTTTTTTACTTTGCTTTGGTCAGTAAAGATTATTTCCGGAATATAAGAATTTCGTTCTAAATGAACCGGTTACTTATCCGAAATAATTTTTATAGTACGAAATCGTAGCAAAGATTCGGAAACAATTTAAAGTCTCAAATTTAAAATTTTTATTTTTTTTGATGGATGGTCCTACTTACTTACGGATTTTTTTTAAATGATTGGTTTGGTTTTGGATAACTACATTGGGTTGACAATTTATTGAAATTTTTTTTGAATATATTGAAAAGTATATTGAAAATTTTGAAATTTTCTGAAAGTTATTTTTATTAACTTATAATTGAACTAAGTTTTAAATTTTGGAAAATTTTTATTAAAAAAAAAAAAATATTTGAACTAATTTTGAAAATTTATATTAACATAGATTGAATACTATATTGAAAATTTTTGTGGAAATCTTTATGAAGTTTATATCGAAATTATTATATTCTCATCCTAACTCCCGTTAATTTTTTGTTGACGAACAAAAAAATCAATTTTTCAAGCACCAACAACTTATGTCTACATGGGTGTTTGCATTTGTAGTTTTCTTTTTCAAAAAAAAAACGACGTTTGTCGACATAATTTGTTTTATCTGCACACACTTTAAGTGTAATTTACATATTGTTTTTTCGTCCTCCTCTAGGATCTATTCCTCTGAAGATTTTTGACTCAAAATTTTATATAAAGTATTTATTGCCCATATCTACAGGACTGTTAAATAAAAAGCTCTAAAATCTAATAATAAAATCATAATTTCAAATATAACGTTTTTTGGCTCCCCTGAACATTTTGATTTTATGAGATACGCGGTTATTCTAGGAAACCACAGATTTTAAATCGAAAATATTTTAACAAGTAATTGGTTAAAATACTACAAATAATATTTGTATTAAGTATTATTTTTCGGTTATAATAAAAGGAACGCAAACTTTGAAACACTTTTAATGTTTTTAACCGAAAGGAAATGATATGAATTATTTTTCTGTTGTAAATACAAAAGAAATAAAAATTTGTTTACCGAGACCGAATTTATTTTTAAAACTAAAGTCAAATACAAAAAAGAAAGCTTATAAATTAATTTTATGTATAAAAAAATGTCAAATTATTACAAAAATGGATGATCGAAGCATATAGAAACAACATTATTAATTGAGTCAATATGACACGTGCTTTTTTTGGTGTTTGTGGTTAAAGTTTAGGAAATCAATCTGCCACCGCCAACTATCAATTCTCCATTAAAGGTAGAGATTTGGAGATACATAGATTATTTAATAGTGCTTACTTCTCGATTTCCATATCTGGAAGCTAGAAGCTGGTTACCACTTTGTGGTCAGCACACTTAGGTTTCTGCAGATGTGGTTAACCGCAATAATTTACGCACGAAAAATATAACATATATTGAAAACCCTTATAATTTTCCTGTTTCAACGCCACGTGGTTTATTGGAAAATAAGCGTTGTTGCATTAACCGTGAAATATAATAACCAGTTCCACCTGCTTTTAAAACAAAAAAATATTTTCTGTAATTAAAGATGCAATATTGAATTTGAGCGAGGAAATGATTATACGATTGCTACGAAATATGCTTGACCGGGACACACGAAATAACTTTCTAAGCCGGTATCTTTCTTTTTAATAATAATCTCTTTTTAATCTTTTTTTTTAAATAATACTAATTATTCAAGATGTATTGTCAGATAATACATATATAACTGATGAAAGTACAACATATAATCCAAAACCATTGTATTATATGGGATTATGTAAAGAAGACGGGGAAAGCTATTTGTTTCAGCCTATTGTTTTTTTTTTTTTTAATTTAAAGTAAAATTATTAAATTATTAACAAATAAATAAATGAATATTAAAAATAATAATGATTGATTTAGAAATTAAACAGGCTCAAGATTAAATAAAGTAAAAAGCATTGGCATATCTGTTTCAAAAATTGATCTATATTCTGCATGACAGGTTATACAGCTGATTCATATGTATTATTAAAATCCCGGAAAAATGGTTGTAGCAATTGATTGCTACCCCTGTCCTTGAAATCACTATCATAAAAAAAAAAACTCATAGATGAAAAAATTCGTAAATTTACGAGTTTTATGCTGTCCTATGATTTTAATAACAATAATTTTTCTTGTTTTAATTCACATAGAAGAGGCTTTGTGTAATCCAAACAAATGCCCTTTTTCCACTAAACAGGTCTTAAGAGATAAAAAACAATTGATATTTAAACTTTAACATGTTTTTTTATTGATTATTTTAAAAAATTAGACATTGGTTTTATGAAAAAAAAAACGTCTACATTTTCCGCTGATTAAAATAAAGAAACTGCTAATATCTGGTCGATGTTAATAAAACACTCTTTTAGAGATGATGTTGTTCTATAACTATAATAAAAACTTTTTATTTGCACAATATATTTATCATTATAATTTTTTCAATTAAAACATAGATTCTTTATATACTAATTATTACAAATAAAGGAATTTAAAATAATATTTCACTCAAATCAAATATTTTTATTTTTTGCATATGACTGCCACAACTTTTTTTATGTTCGAAACAGTAGTGATGCCAGTCAAATTTATTTGAATGTCGAATTTGTGTTGGTGATGTCTAACTTATTTCAAAAGGAGAAGTCATTCTTAATTGAATGAAATTGAGGAGCAAAAACAATTAAATGAACAAGTATAATGTTATTTTAAAAGAAAATACTTTTTTTTTACTTTTTTTTATAAACTTAAGGAAAAACATGCAAAAATTAATTAAGCTTTTTTTGGGAAACTGACTAAAGTAGCATATGGCATATGAAGCTAAACCATATGTTTCATGTCATTTGACAATAAAAGAAATGATTTTGAAACGGAAGCGAATCTTCCACCAACGCCGCACCATTACAGAAATGGCACCCAACGTGGGGCCGATAAGTGATGTTCGATAACCACGTTGCTAACACCAACGTGGGGCCCGAAACAATAGTCCATTTTTTTTATTACTTAAATTTTGTTTTTGCCTAAATAGGAACTTTAATTTATTTTAATTTTAACATCTGTGCACCGGGAAAGCACCAATTGTTCCTAATTTTTTTTATATATGTGTTCTTAAATTCATGCCTCCTTTCAATTTCTGGAATTTTGATTAAATATGCGTATATCGCTATTTAAATTAACCGAAATTGGGATGGGTTTTGAATTTAAGTTCACCCTTCAACAATTTAATTTAATTTTGTGTGATTTTTTTACTTTGCTTTGGTCAGTAAAGATTATTTCCGGAATATAAGAATTTCGTTCTAAATGAACCGGTTACTTATCCGAAATAATTTTTATAGTACGAAATCGTAGCAAAGATTCGGAAACAATTTAAAGTCTCAAATTTAAAATTTTTATTTTTTTTGATGGATGGTCCTACTTACTTACGGATTTTTTTTAAATGATTGGTTTGGTTTTGGATAACTACATTGGGTTGACAATTTATTGAAATTTTTTTTGAATATATTGAAAAGTATATTGAAAATTTTGAAATTTTCTGAAAGTTATTTTTATTAACTTATAATTGAACTAAGTTTTAAATTTTGGAAAATTTTTATTAAAAAAAAAAAAATATTTGAACTAATTTTGAAAATTTATATTAACATAGATTGAATACTATATTGAAAATTTTTGTGGAAATCTTTATGAAGTTTATATCGAAATTATAATTGAAATTTTTTTTGAAACCTTTTGAAAATTTTATATTGAAAATTATATTAAAACTTTATATAGAAATTTTGAAAATTTGTTGAAAATTAATTTTGAAATTTTAAAAGACTTTTTCTGAACTTTAATTTTGAAATTTTTATTAACTTTAATGGAACTTATATTGAAACTTTTGATAATTTTTTTAAATTTAAGTCTGCTTTGAAACTTAATTGAAAATTTAATTCTTGAATAATTTGGCGTGGGTTCGATTAAAACTTAAACTTTTGATCAATTGTAACTAACTTTTTTAATCTTTGAACTCAAATTTTTCGTAAATTTAAATTAACGTAAATTATAAAATTTTTTTTTGGAATTCATAAAATTCATTTGTGGGCCGTACCACCTTTGTTCACTTAGAACAAAAATTGTCATTGCTTAAATATTTCCCATTAACTTCTTTTGAACTTTACCTAGCTCAGCCAAACTCAACCTTACAAACGCTCATCTATTTATTTACAGCCTATATTGGTTCTATTGAACCTGAACTTAATTTGACTTAAAATTATCTCAACTGCGTAACATCTCATTATATTCGCTGTCATTGTCGTTATACCAACACTCGTTCATTCTTTCATATCGTCCGAATATATTTTCGTTAAAATTTTTATAGTTAGTCCGAAATTATGGCGGTACGACATAGTCCAGGAAGTTTAGCTTCGGCTTTGGGCGAGAACGTTTGTTTGATATGCCAGGAAATTTACGATAATACTAGTAATTTAGTTTCTACCAGGTGTAGGCACATCTTTCACCAAGAGCGCATGTTTAATTTTCTAAACGTTTCAACTTGTTGTCCGCAATGTAACAAAACTGTCACTAAAAACAGTTTGTTAAAACATTCCGTCCGAGTTAATGATGAAAGTTTACCAGTTAATACTGGAACGATTCCGAAATCCGCGGAAAGAATTTTATCCGGCAGAAAGCAGAGAAACGAAGAGTTCAATGCCAATCGAAATATTTCCCCCGGTCAAGCTAGTGTAGAACAAAGGGATAGCTTGGAAGATCGAATTAGATCTAAAATTAAAAATAGTTTTCAGGGCGAGATCAATAAGCTTCACGCCGTAGTTGAAAGATTGTCCCTGCAATTCTCCAGCGTAAAACTTAGCGCGAATAGAGAGCCTGAATGGCCCAGAGAGATCTTTCCGAATGCGTCCGTCCCTCGTAATTTTTCAGCACCTTCCGTTCATCAGATTCCCCATGAACCTACTTTTGTCCCTCGGCGTAATATTAGGCCTCCTTCTACTCACCCGTCTGTAACAGCAAGTCGTGAGAGAGCATCATTATCGTCCGTTGCCCTTAACAATAGTGGGAAGATTGCAAGTCTGATTAATAGTTGGAACATAACTTTTAATGGAAACACCTCGGGGTTACCGGTAGAAAAATTTATTTATATGGTCAATTCTTTGACAAAAGACAGTTTAGCAGGAGATTTTAGATTATTAGGCGACCATTGTCACATTTTGTTTACGTCCAAAGCTAAAGAATGGTATTGGCGATATCGCAGCACCGTCGATAGAATCGAATGGGAAGATTTGTGCAGAGCCCTTAAAGCGCATTTTAGCGATCATTTATCTGATTTAGATATCAGAGAAATGATCAGAGACCGAAAGCAAAATGCTAACGAAAGCTTTGACGATTTTCACCACGTCATTCTGCAGCTTTGCGATCGTCTACGATATCCCCTGAGCGAGCCTGAATTGACTGAAATTTTGAGAAGAAATTTAAGACCTCATTTGAGGAGAGAATTGTTCTACCTCCAAATTGACAATGTCTCTCATTTACGTCATTTAGTTTTGCGACGAGAGGCACTGAGTTTTGAACTTGACAGAGCCCCGAAGAACTTTCGAAGACAGGTCAATGAAATTGACATTGAGGATGAATTTTTCGATGAAGACCCAACTGAAGAAGTTTGCGAGGTTCGAAAACCAAAAGAAGACCCGGCCCGAAAACAAAATAATATCTGCTGGAACTGCCGAAAGGAAGGCCACAAATATACGGACTGTCTCGAAGACAGAACCATATTTTGTTATGGATGTGGTACCGTAGGTGTCTACAGACCCCAATGCGAAACGTGTCAGGGAAACTTCCAGGCGAGCGCCAGCAACAACACCAGCTTCCGCTCGAGAACCAAATAAATACGTCTTTAGGCGAAAAACAATTTGAAAATATTGACAACCCCACAGAAATTTTAAAGACCAGCTCTGACGGTAGCTCACAAATCGATTCCACCGATTTTACCAATTTTACAATTTTGAAAAATGAAAAGGAAAAGTCTAAACCAGTTTTATTTCCCATCAAGCCCTATCATGAAAGAGTTAGATTATATGAGTTAGCTAGAAAACGAATTTTTTGCGAAACTATTAGCACCCCACCGAAATTTAACACCCAAATTCATAAAGTAAAAAGAAATACTCTACGAATTAGAATTTTTTATAAAATGTTAAAATTAAACAGGTTTAAGGTTAAAAGTTGTATTGAATCTATTGAGAAGTCAAAATCAGACATAAGACCCTATATCCAAATTGATATCTTTGGAATGAAATTATTAGGCCTTTTGGATTCAGGCGCCTCTTTATCCTGCATAAGTGGTTCCGCTGCAAAAACTTTTCTTGGCAAAAATTTACCTTTTAAAAAATTTTCTAATTTCGTAGAAGCAGCTGGCGGTCAGCAATATAAAATTTTAGGTTTCGTAGAAACAAATATTACTTATCGAAATATAACCAAACTAGTTCGTTTGTATATAATACCCGACTTAACTCATGATGTATACTTAGGTATCGATTTTTGGCACGCCTTTGGACTTATGTCTATGATTTTTGGGAACAGCCCGTTAAAAATAGAGGAGCTTAATCAAGTTTGCGAAGAAAATATTCTAACCAATGACCAAAGAAAAAGGCTAGATCACGTCATAACTATTTTTCCAGATTTTGACAAAGAAGGTTTAGGTAAGACCACCATTATTGAACATTCGATTGAAATAGAGCCAGGAGTCAAACCCATCAAGCAGAGGTATTTTTCTGTTTCTCCAGCCGTAGAAAAGAAAATACATGACGAAGTTGATCGCATGTTAGAGCTGGGAGTGATAGAAAAAGCCCCTCCTACTTGTTCTTGGAGCAGTCCTGTAGCTTGCGTCCAGAGAGAAGGAAAGTTTAGACTTTGTCTTGACTCTCGAAAATTAAATAGTGTAACTATTCGCGACGCTTACCCTCAACCTAAAATCAACGGAATTTTATCAAGATTACCTAAAGCTGAATTTATTTCATCTTTAGATTTAAAACATGCGTTTTGGCAAGTTAGTTTAGAAGAAAAATCTCGTGATATGACAGCCTTCACCATTCCTAATCGACCCTTATATCGATTTAAAGTGATGCCTTTTGGTTTAACCAATGCACCCCAGACTCTTTGCCGATTAATGGATGTTATTATTCCACCGCATCTTAAAAATCGAGTCTTCGTTTATTTAGACGATTTGCTCTTAGTAAGCGATGATTTCGAAGAACATATTTCTTTATTGCTCAAAGTAGCACAATTAATTCGCAAAGCCGGTCTGACGTTAAATATTGCAAAATGCAAATGGTGCATGAAAGAAGTCCGATATTTAGGTTATATAATTGGTTCTGGGTGTATAAAACCTGATCCCAGTAAAGTGTCCGCCATTAAAGGGTTAACTGAACCAAAATCAGCTAAAGAGGTTCGCCAATTTTTAGGTCTTGTCGGTTGGTACAGACGATTTTTGGAAAATTTTGCATCCCTAACTAGTCCGTTAACTGACCTCACAAAAAAATGTAAAATTTTTGTCTGGAACCCTGAAGCACAAAAGTCCTTTGATTTAATCAAAGAAAAATTAACCTCTGCTCCGTTATTAATAACACCGAATTTCAAACGACCTTTCATCATTTCTTGTGATGCTTGCAAGACAGGAGTCGGTGGAGTTTTGGCTCAAGAAGATGAAAATGGTGTCGAAAGGCCCATTGCATTTTTCTCGCACAAATTAAATAGAGCCCAACAGAACTACTCTATCACCGAACTCGAATGCCTTGCTGCAGTTTTAAGCATAGAAAAATTTAGAGAATACGTTGAAGGTCACGAATTTTGTGTAATAACGGATCACGCTTCACTAAAATGGTTAATGCGTCAACCAGACCTAAATGGCCGGCTAGCTCGTTGGTCCATAAAGCTCCAAGGTTTTAATTTTTCTATTTTTCACCGTAAAGGAAGTGAACACGTTGTACCCGATGCTCTATCGAGGCTACCAACTGAAAATGAAAACCCCCTAAATTTTGAAAACATTGACAGCTTAGATTCTGTAGAACCAGAGATAGATTTATCTTCTCCTTATTTTTCATCGGAACAATATTCTAAATTAATCATTGAGGTCGATAACAATAAAAATCGTTTGCCCGATATAAAGGTCGTAGATGGTTTCATCTACAAACGCGTAGAGTTTTCACGCGATGAATTTTCAGAGGCTCGATCATGGAAGTTGTGGGTTCCACTGGAACTTACCTCTTGTGTGATCGAACGCGCTCATAATCCACCCATGTTTGCACATGGAGGTGTGGGAAAAACCCTCGAGCGATTGAGGCGAAATTTTTATTGGCCCAATATGGCTACTCAGGTTAGATCCTTTGTATTAAGTTGCGACATTTGCAAACAAAGCAAAGCGCCAAATTTTATTTTAAAACCACCTATGGGTGTTCAAGCCAAATCGGCTAGACCTTTTCAAAGGTTATATTTAGATTTTATCGGACCTTATCCACGGTCAAAAGCTGGCAATGTAGCAATTTTTTTGGTATTAGACCATTTCACCAAATATCCCCTATTTAAAGCCTTACGTAAAATGTCAACCAATTCGGTAATAGATTTTCTTGAAAAAAATGTCTTTCATTTATTCGGCGTGCCTGAAGTTGTTATTACAGACAACGGTTCTCAATTTAGATCGTCACTTTTTGAACGCTTTTTAACTAAATACGGCGTACAACATATTTTCACCGCCGTTTATTCACCCCAATCTAACAATTCTGAACGTGTCAACCGATCCATTATAGCTGGAATACGATCATATCTAGGAAAAGACCAGCGTATGTGGGATATGAATTTAAGCCAAATAGGCGTAGCCTTGAGAAGTTCGTATCATAGCTCTGTAGGCTTTTCCCCTTACTATGTTCTTTTTGGACAACAAATGTTCACTCACGGTCAATCCTATGAGGTTTCAAAAAATTTAGATATGTTAGAAGAAGGGTTAGATGTGGTGGAAAATACGGACAAATTACATTTTATTAGGCAGAAGGTTCGCGAAAATTTAGAAAAAGCGTACGAAGTGAACCAAAGAACCTATGACTTGAGAACTAGGGCGATAAATTTTTCAGAAGGTGAAGTTGTTTGCCGAAGAAATTTTTCGCAGAGCAATAAAGCTGCTGCATATAATTCTAAACTTGTCCCTAAATTTTTGAAGGCCAAAATTTTAAAGAAAATTGGTTATTGTAATTATAAATTGGTGGATTTAGCCGGAAAAGACCTTGGCATGTATCACGCGAAAGATTTGCAAAAAGCCAATGCGAAAATACCCTACATATGCGTTTTCAGTTGATTTTTCCTTTCATGGAAATCAAAACCATCTGTTTTGTGACGGTGATCTGTTTTGCGCTTTACTGTAACAAAAGAATTTCTGTTACAAGCAAAATAAGAAAGCAGAAAAAAAAAAAATATATAACCTTGATCTTGAAATTATTTTCAAGTTCACCTTATATGGTAACATATTAATGGAAAATTTTTTTTGTTATATTTTTGCAAACTGATTAATGGAGCGATTTGTTTGTCTCTTCGTTGTTTATATGAATTCATGATTGTTCATGTATGTATGGGTTAACTACAGCTTGCAATCCTTCTCGTTCTCCCACTTGGTTTTCAGCTATTGGTATTAGCTTGCCCCTTCGTTCACTCAATAATCTCACTTACTCTCTCTCCTTTTAATATGAGTTGGTATTTTTTTCTTACGAAAAGAGTGAGATTATGAACGAGTGTATGTATATCTATGTGTATCAGGGATAAAGAGATAAAAAGTTACATAATGACATACATAGGCTATTCTATGAGTGGGTGAGCGTAGGTAATACAAAAAAAAAACAGGTTTATTTTTTTGGTTGTGCTAGTAAGAAAAAAAAAAAGGCTTGTATAATTGGTGTTATGAAGATGACGCCAGATTTTAAAATTCATTGAAGTTTTAATCGTGAAAAGGGAAGCATTGTTGCTTGGACGTGGCAGCCATGACGTGATTTTTTTTGACTTTGAACAAAAACATAATTAAAAAAATTTTAACATATTAAAAATAAAATTTCCTGAAATTAGGGCATTGCAATAAACTCGAAAACGTGTTGTATAGAATAAAAACAACGAAGATATTTTTAACGTTACTCAAAAAAAAAAAGTTAAAAGAAATAATTTTAAGATAATATCCTAATGTTAATGAATAAGTGACAAATAAAACTGTAGATTTGAGTGTTTAAGAAAGAGGTGGACAAAAAAAAAAAAAACCCTTACATTAAATTAAGAAAAAATTTAATTTGTTAACTTTTGAAAAAAAAACGTGTTAATACGTGTAAACTAAAACTGAAAATTGTATAAACTTAAAACCGTTAACTGGCTAAAGCAAGCATTGCAAAATGTTGTAACCAAAAGAAAAATATGAAAGAAAGTGACATCAAGTTAAAACAAAACCCCAGCGTCTGGCGGCAGCAGCTTCATCCTCAACAACTACAACCATATGGCGGTAATTAAAAGACACTAATTAAAATGTTTCTTAAATCTAAATTAAATAAAAAATTTCCTAAGATTTGTCTAACTATAAATTAAAATTATTTTCTAAAGATTTTCTAATTATAAATCAAAATTTTTTCTAAATATAAATTTAAACATAAATTTTAACTAAAAGTTTTCTAAATTAAGAAATTTGCTAAATATAAAATTAAACTAAAAATTTTCCTAAATAAAAATAAAATTGAGCTAGAATTAAAAAAAATTATAATAAGAAATATAATTTAGCTGAAAATGAAAATTTTGTAAAAAAAAAAAAAAAAATGGTAAAATTTTTCTAAATTTTTCCTAAAACAAAATTTTGCTAAAATTTAAAATTAACCTAAATTTAACACTATAGAAATTTAAGAGAATTTACAAAATGGTACCATATTTAAAAAGAAAAATTTTTTGTTAAAGTTAAAATTAAAACTAAATTTAATTTAAAATATTATTATTATTCTGTAGTGCTAAAATTCAAATTGAGATAAAATTAAAATTTGCTAAACTTAAAATTTTGCTAAAAATAAAAATTGGCTAAAAAAATTAAAATGTTACGAAAAAGAATTTAAAATTAAAATTAAAACCCTTAAAATGAAGGGTAAATAAAAATTTATAAAACCCAATGTAGAAAACCAAACCAAACCTAATCTTTTCATTGCAGTGGGTTACCTCCAAGTAAGATGGAGTCGAGGTAACATGGTTGGGAGGGCAAAAGGGGCAGAACACCTCGTCCCCAATCCCAAGGTAAGTATGGCCATCCATCCACTAGCGACCATAGAATGTTTTGACAGTTTTTTTTTTAAATCGCACGTGAAAATCTGTAGTGCGGTTTCCCTGGGCCTGAGCAAGACCCCACCCATCCGGCGAGCTAGGCCCCTACGCCAGCACGTGCGACCAGCAAAGGCTCAGGGAAACGGAAGCGGAACTTCCACCAATGCCGCACCATTACATATATATGTATATATGAGACATAGTTTATCTGAATCATTAAATTGGAAGAAAACATAATTATTCAAAAAAAAAAAAATAGACAAAAGATTGTCTTCAAAGAGAATATACTGATTGACTTATGAAGAAACTACCACATGGGATATCTCTACATTTTTGCTAAGGTTTTGACCCTGAATAAATAAAACCAAACAAAAGAAGACTAAAGGCAAACATGTTTATAAATTTACAGCCGTATTCATAAAAATTTTAAACAGTGTTTCAAATCCATTTTAAGTAAATATCGATAAAATATCATAAACAAATTTTAGCTTATAATGCGTATTTTAAAGCTTGTGTAGATAAAAGAATTTTAAAATTGGTTCGACCCTATTTTAAACCTATTTTAAAACGACATTTATGCTTTTTGCTTTATGTTTGTTTTCTTTTTGAACATTAGCGGTATTCACTCTTCGTGCTAAATTTACAACCCTGTTATATTTACAACGATTTTATATTGCAAAGCGTGAATATTGTATTATGTTTCGTGTATATTGTATTATGTATTGTAAATTAATGAATCAGCTGATTTTTGTTTTGTTTTCCACCAATTTGAAAACTAAAAAATATCAAAAAGCATTTGAAGATTAGAAAAATGCCGAAAATGCTTAATTTACCTATCGGTCCATCTTTAATATTAATTTATTTATTATTTTGATCCATTTTTTATTATTTATTTTAGTAGTGACCACAAAATGAACAATAAAATTAAACAATTGTTTTGGCAGCTCAACGATCAGCTGTTTTAGTCTTGTAAATGTTTAGTCTTGTTAGTGTACTATACCTTTTACCCTTGTACTTTAACCACAGCGTAGTAAATTTTCACTTCATACATTTTGTTGTTGCGGTGTTGTAAATAATAGTACTTTTACTATATCTAAAACATTTACAAGGGTTACAAGGGTACTTTACTACCAAGAGTGAAAACCCTTATTGTAGCGAAAAATTGTCATTCATATTGAAATTACATATCTACCTATCATTATACCCTATACCACTATGTGGTTTGGGTATAATGACTTTGTGCTGCTGTTTGTAACAACCAAAAATATTTGACCTAGACCCATCTTTAATTATACCGATCGAATCAGAATCACTTTCTGAGTTGATTTAACAATGTCCGTCCGTCCGTCCGTCCGTCCGTCCGTCCGTCCGTCCGTCCGTCTGTGTGTCCATGTAAAGCTTGTAATCAAACTGCAGGTCGCAAATATGAATATATTTTGACGAAATTTGGTATATAAGCTTTTATCGGCCATGGGATGAACGCTATTGAAATTGGTGAGAATCGGTCCATGTTCAGACCTAGCCCCCATACAAATTACCCATATGAAATCGACATAATTTGCCAGAAGATCCAAATTGTCATATAGATCTTACTCAAGTTGGGTTTGTATGCGTTCATTACATCCACTAATGAGTAGTCCAAAAATGATCCCTTTGACCCATATAGAGCTGCTTCCCGATATTCACTTAAATCTATTAAAAAACAAAAATATTGCACTGATTCTTCTCAAATTTTGTTTGTACACATTTTTGCAAAATACAAGAGACTTTACCAAACAGGATCAGGATCGGTCCATTTTTGGACCAAGTCCCTATATAGATATAGCATCCGATATGAACTTTTTCATATCTGCAGCCAAAAAAATTAATAAAAATCCCACTCAAATTTAGTTTTTGCTTATTTTCTATGTCCAGTTAGTTGGGCCTAAGAGATAGGGTCTCTAAACGCATGGTATAGGGTATCGTATAGTCGGTCTAGACCGACTATAATTTTCTTACTTGTTTTGTTTTGACACTTTTTCCTTATTAAAATAATAGACAAGTTTATCAATAATTTTTTTTTCTATAAAAACCATACTTTTCTCAAACACGGCAAAAAATATAGATACGTATACCGTATAAATTAATAACCATGGTTTTGCATCATTACGACTCAAGTGACAAATAAATAATCTAACCCATAAAAACAAAGTTTTTTTAAAACTCTTTCTTTCCTTATGCATATGAATTTTGAATATCTCCGTGACTGTGCATGACTGTGTGTGACTATCTTAAAATTAATCCTTGACCACAATAAGTCTACTAACAAAGTTTCAGATCCATCGGATGAGGGTAAGTGGGGTTTTAATCTCTCCGTGACTGTGCGTGACTATGTCAAAGTTAATCTTTTTTCATAGCAAGTGTATGGACCAAGTTTCAGATCGATCGGATGAGGGGAAATGACATTTAGATCACTCCTTGAATGTGCGTGACCACGCGTGACTGTGCGTGACTAGGCCAAAATTAATCTGTAGTCACGACAAGACTATGGGCCAAGTTTCAGATCAATTGGATAAGGAGAATGGGGTCCACCCATGGCAGACAGACAGACAGAGGTTTTAAGTTAAAAGAAAGAGCTTAAAAATATAGTGTTGCCATCATAGAGTTCAATAAAACGCTAAAACGTTTACTACTTAAAATATTGATTATGAAGACGAATTTTTAACAAACCTTTTGTAGGCTTAAAATTTGTTTTAACTAATTTGTATTTAAAACATAATTTAAGATTTTTTTATGAATACGGCTGTTAATATTTAACTTAATTTATATTAAAAATGTTAAAGAATAAGTTAGAAGCAAAATCAACCACTGTCATTACTAATGAAGACATCTCCATAAAAGAGAATAATAGTAACTTATTGAAGACATCAAGATATCTTACTTCTACATTGTAACTATCTACATTGCGAGTATTTAAGACATTACCTAAGGGGACTTAAAAAGGTAATATTGGTATGCATTTGGGAGCTGATGGCATGGGCAAAACTGGTGTGAGTACAAACGAAGTGTATACAAACTAGAGCTTGTTTTTGCAAGTGTTTTACAAATTTTTTTAACAGGTACCTTTTGGCAATATTACTACAGTCATAAACATAATGCATTTACATGGTATAATCCAAAATCCACCATTAACTCACCCCAAGAGCCCTATTCAGGGCTTTGAAACAACCAGAGACGAGTCTAGTGGTAAAGACATAATGGGTCCTCTAGATACATTCTCTCAACAATGTTTTGTGAACAATTTTTTCCCCTTGGCATATTACGATTGCATGGGTAAAAATATAACAGCCACTGAATTGAAGACCCCTACAAAATTCAACTACGCGATGAATGTTTACGAACAACAGACAATCTTTTACAGCGGGTCCAACCACAAAAATCTTAATTTTGCAGAAATAGTTTTTCGTTTAGCTCATCCTAGTCCGAGGTCTCTGAACAATATAAATTGGCCACAGAAAGCGGAAAAATTTCTAAGAGATGAAGAATTATTAAAGTATTTAAAAAATGAAAAAAATAAATTCTAAAGTGAATCCTTAATAATAAAATTGAGTCTCTTGAATGAATTTACCTTTCTCATCTGTAACATTTTATTTCTATTTGAATAAATATATTTTTTCAATAAAATTGTTTTGAAACTTATATACTTTACATCGCGCGGAATAAAATAAACTCAGCTAGACCTTTGAAAAAACTTTACAGTCTTCCATTGCGAATGCAAAGATTGGTATCTAGATTTGTAACATGAATTCCATTTTGTTTAAATTATAAATTGTGTCGATCCCCTAGCAACAGTAATAGAAGACTACCCTGGCAGAAGTGTATAATGTACTTACATTAACTATATGGAACTTTTTACCAATTAATAAGAATAATACGTATTTTCGCGGATAACCCGAAATTTTAAAATTAAGCGCTAATATTAAAAAATAATCAAGATTATTTCTTCAAATAGTTTTTATGATTATTCATTTATTAAGAATTGTTTAAAAAATCTAAGAGGTCCCAAGAAAAATCTGAAATTCAATTATATTTTTTTTTAATTAATTCAAAAATTTTCAATACAAATCGATTTTAAGCCCTCCACAGGGGTATATATCAAAGTGTATATATGCAGAGGGTATATATCAGTTTGTCATTCCGTTTATAACGCATCGAAATCAATTCCTGAGCCCAAAAACCATATATTTTCTTGATCCTTATAACAAGAGAAGTTATTTTTTAAAAAATATTTTTTTTTGAAGTACCATTGTTCAAAAAGTATCTTTCTTAAAGTATCCTTTTTTAAAATGCCATTTTAAAAAAGTATAATTTTTTTTTTCTAAGTACCTTTTCTTAAAAAGTATATTTATTCCCTAAACAGCAGTGTGCAGAGAAAAAAATTAGAAAAAAAAAATCTGGACCCCATAAAATATATATATTTGTGATCCTTATAACAAGCGGAGTTGATAAAGCGATGTCCGTCAGTCCGTCTGTAGAAATCACGATGACAACTTCAATCGGGCAGCTAGGGTTCTCGTTTGTATAAAAAATGATTCATTGACTTTCTGAGAAGTTTGCTGTTTAAAATCGTCCAAATTGGTTGAATAGGGCCCGAGATCTGAATGAAGAACTAAAAAAAGTTTTGAAAAAATATTATTTTCTATGTTGTTCTTGTCACGATCACGGCCTCAATAGGACAGCTAGGGTGATCATTTTTAGTGAGGATGATTCACCAAGATTATGGAAAGTTTTCTGTTTCATAAATCATTAAAATCGGTGGAACAGGTCCAGGGAAATCTCTGAAAAATTAAAAAAAATATGATGTTTCTATATTGTTCTTGTTGTTATTCTAAATTTTGTATTGTTGTCATAGCTGGACTTGTTGTTTTTGTGGTCGTTCTGGTAATGATATTATAAAAACTAAAACTTTGTACATTTTTTTTATCAACTCTGGTAGAAAAATTTAAAAGTTTCCATTGTTTTGGCATCACTAAAAAAATTGCTAGATCATGTTTGTCATCGTCACGAGCCTGCCTGCAGAGTTCTAAATCGATTGGGTCACGGGAAAGGGGTTAAAAATCAATCCAAAATTTTTTCGACAAGCAGACACTACGAGTTAATATAAAGGGAGTAAAAATTCACCAACATCTATAGTAAATAATGTTAAACTACCTAGTTGTTAATAAAAAAAACATTGTCAATCTACCAAACAAAATTTTATGCCTTCATTTATTTAAAGAAAAACACGAAAATAAATTTTTATGTTGTATTTGTTGTGTGTAATATTTACATATATGTACATACATACATACATACTTATGTATATTAAATAACAAAATAATATACATATATTGCATATATGTATATTCATAACAACGGCATGTCAGAAATAAATCGGTTTATTATTTTATTTATTTATATAAAATTCTCCGATATGTATTTTGTTTTAGGGAAAATACATTTCTTTTGTATTAACAAACAGAGTGTCACTTCAGTTTGATCAGTGTTGCTATGCCACAGTAGATGGCGCCGCAATTTTTGTTCTAATTAGTTTTGTAATCGTTATTTCTATTTTAACATGAATGTCAACATTTTCAATTAGGTATCAAACTTCATTTCGCGCAGTGTTGCTATGCCACAGTAGATGGCACCGCAGTTTTTGTTCTTATTTGCTTTGCAATCGCTGTTTCTATTTTAACAAGAATATCAACATTTTCAATTAGATATCAAACACAACAATGTTAAGAGTATATACAGAGCTGGTCTTTTATTTCATACGTTTTTCCATTATTCTTTTACAAATATGACTATAAGTTTGGCATATTAACTTTTTGTTTTGTGTACAAAATAGAGTTACCGAGTTCAACAATGAGTTTTTTGCTTTCAAAACAGTTCTGCATAGAATTATTATTCTGCTTTACCTACAAAATATCTGATTGCGATTACATCTAATTTTTAAAAATTGTTTATAATTACTAAAGCATTACTATTCACATAAATACAAAATTGCACCTTTAAAATTTTCCATTCAAATTTAAGAAAATATCAATTCTAAAAATTGAAATTCAGATTTCCAATTATAAATTAGAAAATATGAATTGAATTTCAGAAAATCGTATTCAAAAGTCGGAAATAATAACTTGAAATTTAAAGACATCAATTGAATTTTTAAAATATAAATTTTATTTTTTAAACACAAATTGAAATTCAGAAAACACCAAAAAATATGTTTACATTTAAAAAATCAACTGAAATTACAAAAAAATATTGCGATTGAGGAGACATTAATTGCATTTCAGGATAAGAAAATATTAATTTAAATTCAATGCAGTTTAGAAAACCTCAAATGATATTTAAGAATTGCGAACATAAAAATTGTTACATAAATAAAGCGCAATTTGATGAGAATGTTATTTATATATTATTTTTCACAATTTTTTTTGGATGAAAATTTGAAGTTTTTCAGAAAATAAAGATAACAGCTTATTTTATTTAAAATTTTCGGGACATTTGGTTTTTTGCGTTTGGCATCCCTAATTTGAACCAGTGTCCATGCTGACTTCAAAATTTGACTTCATGGTATGCAAGGTAAAACCCAAGCATTGAAGTTCGATAATAATTCCCAGGTAGTAGTATTTGGAGTCAATAAATGAAAATATATTTTTTTAACATAATTTAATTCAAAATCAAAAGTTGGCATCACTGGGTTAGATTTTGTATTGTATTGTGTAAATAGTGAAAACTTCCTTTTAGTATGTGAAAAAAAAACAATTTTATTTTCCAAATATGGCAATATTTTAACAAAAAAAATTGAGAGAGCTTTTTTTTGGTATTTATTTTGTTACTCGATCCGACCTATACGGCCGAAATGAAGAATTATTTGGCCAGTTAAAACAAACTACACAACCATTACCTACGCAATGGAGGTTAGGGCGATCTATTTAATTTACAAAAACTTAAACTAAATTAATTAACTAATTATGTCATATAACCGGAAACGCATGCATATAGGTATATAACCTAAATGCATGCCGATTAGCAACCACGAGCACCAAAAAGCAAACACCGAAACGTGTTTTCTTTTATCCGAAATAATAGAAAAGACGAAAACAATCTTTCCTCGCTGAAGCGCGAATTACTAATGTGAGCTCTATATACCAACTCTTGGAATAAACAAAAATCCAGATCAAACCAAAGAATTTGCTGAAATAATTTGGTATTAAGTTTAACAAATTGTTTGCTTTTTCAAATATTTTGTTTACATTTATTATCAATACTCAAACCGAGGTGGAGGGTATCAAAGATTCGGCACAGCAGAATTTAACACACTTACTTGTTTTTTTTTTCTTAAAAAATCATCTTTAAAAAACATCTTTTCTTAAACAAGTACATGCTCTTAAAAATCTACCCTTTAAAAAAAAAAAAAAAATTCTTAAAAAATTTTATTAAAAAAGTATTTTTTTAAAGTATCCTTTTTTTTACAAAAGTATCTTTTCAAATGGATAACTTTCTTTTTAAAAAAGTTACGTTTTCTCAAACAAGGATCTTTTATATAAAACTAGATGTAACCCGGTGTGCTTCGCTACACCCTCCCCCTTCCCCCCCCCCCCTTCCGAATTGTTACGAAAAGGCTCACGCAAGTCCCAAGGCTCTCACTAACACAGTAATTCAGATATATCACATTTAATATTAAGTTTGTATAGGGGTACCATGCGCATTTGTCCAATCCCGCATATTTTTTGTCGGACTACTCTCTCTTTTACAGTACTCCAAATATATGACATTTAATAGTTACTTTGCATGGGGAGTTCCACGCCCATTGGTGTGAACCCGCCAATTTTTTGTCTGACTACTCATACTAAGATTTGATGGTGTCGTGCAAAGTGCCAAAGCTCTTTTAGTACACCAGTTATATTATATCATATATTTACTTTGTACGGGCGGTGCCACGCCCACTGCTCCAATCACGCCCATTTTATGTCTAACTAATCATATGAATAACTTATGGGTTCACACAAAGTCCCACTATTACAGTACTCCAGATATATGGCATTTTATATTTTATTTGTATGGCAGGTGCCACGCCTATTGGTCCGATAGTGCCCATTTTTTGTCCGACTGCTCACATTAATAATAGGTGCCACCAGACAAATTTTAAAAGTTCTCTCTATCATAGTACTCGAGATATATAACATTGAATTATTACTTGTATGGGAGGTACCACCCCCACTTCTTCGATCTGGTCCATTTCCGGCGTGGCTACTAATATTAACAATAGGTGACCTCACACAAATTTGCAAAGTTCTCCCTGTCATGGTACTCAATATATGTATATGATATTAAAAATTTACTTTGTGTGAGAGGTGCCACGCCCACCAAAAATATTTAAAAAAAATTATAGCATATAGCACTTCCCATATCCGCAGTAAGACTCTGTGAAAATTTCAGGAAGATCAGATGGCTAGTTACGGAGATTACCCCCTACAAACAAACAAACAAACACACATTACCTCTTTATTATATTAGTATAGATAACTTCTTTTGAAATACATTTTTTTTAAAAATGAAAAAGTTTTTAAAGTACTTTTTTAAAAAAAAGCACATTTTCCTGGTATACGGCAAATCAAAAACTGCCAAGATTTTTAGAAACTTTTATTTCGAAATACAGCATAATTTTTTGCTCTCAAAACATTGGAAAGTATCATTGGAAAGTACCATTGGTATTCTGTTGTAACGCATTGAGCAATGAATTGCGACCCCGTAAAGAATTGTATTCTTAATCCCTATAACAACTCGAGTCCATATAATGTCCGTACATGTCTTTTGAAATTACGGCCATTCAACAAAATAAACCATTTACCTGGGTAAAGTTAAAATAATATTGTTTGTCGTTACTACGACGAGGTTGGTATTTGAAATGGGTTAAATCAGGCATCACTGTGTCAAGATATGCTGAAATAATTTGGCATTAAGTTTAAGAAATTGCTTACTTTTTCAAATATTTTGTTTACATTTATTATCAATACTAAAACCGAGGTGGAGGGTATCAAAAATTCGGCACAGCCGAATTTAACACTCTTAATTGTTAACTTATTAACTTCTAACCAACTATATCTCCTGAACTTCTATAACTTCAGAGATAACCGACAATTTATTTATTTCAGATTTAAATTTATTAAATGAAGAAATTCTTCTTATATTAATAGATAAGACATTAAAAATATATAAATTACGTTAATTTTAATTTCAGTTTAAGGATACAAAATTTTTAATTAAAATACCTAATTCATATTAATTAGGGTACTGAAACTGAATATCAACATAGTCTTTATCGTCTCTATCATTATCATTTCCAAGAACAGCCATTAGATTCTAACTATTTTCGTGCACCGCCAGTAGATTTTCTAACATCCATTGTAATTAAACGTCCTTGTCTCTTTTTTAGCAAAAATATTTCCTCGAATTTATGTCCAACTGATTTCAGTGGCCTATCATATTTCAATAGCTCTAGTGATTCGTTGCAGAGAAAATCATTTATATAAATATTTTTGAATAAATGTTTACTTAAATTAAATTTAACTACCAGCGGAGATTTTATATTCACCAATATTATTTTTCTTATTGTTTCATTTCCGACGATTTAAAAAGTAGGCTTCCTCAACTTCATCTTCGCATATTTTGGTTACATCCAATAGCACTATCATTTGTGATAACATCCATTTAAAAACTTAATATTCGATTTTAAATCTTTTACGTCTTCTCGCTTTCCTTTTTCAAATGTATTTTTTTCTTTACCGTTCCTTACTACTGCTTCTAAAATCTCATCATATTGCGATTACATAATCCGCATTGTTTCTTGTATTTCAGTCAGCTTTTTTATACCCTATACCACTATGTGGTATGGGTATAACGACTTTGTGCTGCTGTTTGTAACTACCAAAAATATTTGACCTATACCCATCTTTTATTATACCGATCGACTCAAAATCACTTTCTGAGTCGATTTAGCGATGTCCGTCTGTGTATCCATTTAAACCTTTTAATAAAACTACAGGTCGCAAATATGAATATATTTTGATGAAATTTGGTATATAAGCTTTTGTCGGCCATAGGATGAAATTGGTGAAAATCGGTCCATGTTCAGACCTAGTCCCTATACAAATGACCCCTATGGAATCGACATAAATTGCCATAAGATCCAAATTATCATATAGATATCAATCAAATAGGGTTTTTATGTGTTTATTATATCCATTAATCAGTAGTCCAAAAATAATACCTATAGGACAATTCTTATTCATAGGCCCCATATATAGCTGCTTCACGATCTTCACTAAAATCTATAAAAAAACAAAAATATTACACAGATTTTTCTCAAATTTAGTTTGTATATATTTTTTCAAAATATAAGTGACTTTGCCAAATATGGTTAGGGTCGGTCCATTTTTCGACATAGTCCCTATATATATATGGCACCCGATATGAACTTTTTCATATCTGCAGCCAAAAAAAATAATAACAATGCCACTCAAATTTTGTTTTTGCTTATTTTCTATATCTAAGTTAGTTGGACCTAAATGCATGGTATAGGGTATCGTATTGTCGGTCTAGACCGACTATAATTTTCTTACTCATTTTCTATATCTTATTAGTTGGACGTAAACGGATGGTATAGGGTATCGTATAGTCGGTCTAGACCGACTATAATTTTCTTACTTTTTAGTTATGTTTTTATCTCTGTTGGTGCAAAAAAATATATTTATACTCTAGAGAGGAGCTATAAAGTAGACTATCATATTCTTTTTTATTTAGTCTAGTATAAAGAGAATGGAATATTTTTTACAAGTATCACATTGAATTGCATTTTCACTCTCCAGTTTCATATTTAGGAGAAGTTATTATGTATTTATTATTGCTTTTACGCTTTTTAATAGTCATCATATCTCCGACAAAAAATGGAATACAACTCCCGTATATGGGCAGGAGTTTTACAGTCTATTTTGATGCTTCTGGACCGTGTGCCAAGATGGGCTTTGGTGCTTAACAATGAAAGTAGCGTAACCAATTGTATTGACATATTGGAGCATCATCGGAAAGCCGGTTGGGTTACACTGTATTATAGATATTATAGTGGGAAGTGTTCTCCTGAGATAAGTGAACTCATCTTTAGAGCCCGTACGCACCGCCCGTTCATCTAGTAGATCTCAGTAATTTGCAGTCTATTATCCAGTGGATCGCACAATGCATTAATGTTTATAAGTCTTTCCGATCACTTGCAATATATGTATGTAGATAAACTTAAGCCAAATATCCACAAAAACTACTCCCTCATTCCTCCTACCCATAATATCGGTACAGTGTGGATGTATAATAATAAAAAAATTTTGCTAAAAAATTTTTTTGCAGCGACTAGTGAGTCGTGCTTGCATTCACTCATCGCAAGCTGCTCTATAAAACATATTGTAAACGGCTTGAGCTTTGGTTTGAACATTCTATGGCGGAATTGCCTTTGCAATATTGATAATAAAACTCGTTGAATTTTTCTTCAGATTAGCTTTCTTTGCAAGTTGTTAGTTGCTTTCTTAGTTGCTTATCTGACTCGGACTTTTGATCGCTACTTGCGTCTGTGCTCAATTCTTATAAAAATATGACATGTATTTGAAGCGCTAAATGATTTTTTTATACTTTGACAGAAGTTAAAGTCTTTTTGAAGAGAATTGTTTGATACTATTGAAGATGATTTTATTTTTTAAAATCCTCTTTTCTTCACATATTTTGATGGTATTATCTGTTTTAGAAGGCAATTCGGAGTTATATATATCAATATATGGATGCAATGAAAACAAGTAATATAATTTTCTTAATAGACCCACACATGCGTTTCAGGAGGGGTCTTGGATGCAACTTTGCTGAGCCAATAAATGGATGTAGAAAATAAGCATACTTCAAATTTTAGAGCATTGTTACTAACTTGTGCCGTGCAGATATAAGAATGTTCATGTATGATGTTATTTTTATATGGGGATTAGGTCACAAAAGATATATACTTTTACGGGAACATATATAAATCAATATGCAATATTTTGTTCTTGAATAGATTTAAATCTAAGTACGGTACTGCAGGGTTTATTTTTGGATCATTGATTAGTGCGTAAATAGACATACATGTGTATGGGGTCTGAATATGCACCGATTTTCGATAAAACTTATACACAAAATTTCTTAAAAATATATTCATATTTGCGACCTGCAGTTTGATTACAAGGTTTACATGGACACACAGACGTATGGACGGACATCGCTAAATCGACTCAGAAAGTGATTCTGACTTGATCTAGGTCAAGTATTTTTGAGTTACAAAACACCAGCATATACTCATTATACCTTCACCATATTGTGGTATATGGTATAAAAACCAGAGTTCAGAAAAAAACACACACTGAATAAAAAACTCATACATATATGTAAACAAACATAACTTAGACCAACCCACACATATTTTTATTTTCATACCAATTATGTTTGTTTTTAAATTTTCTTCGGTGCCCAACACAACCATGACTGTGTTCGTTTTAATATTTCGTTATTTACACGAACATTTTTGTATCACATACTTTTTGTTTCAATCACACATAAAGCACACATTTTTGAGTGTTGCTTTATTTGAAGTTCATGTTCTGGTACGTGTAATGAAAAAAAACACAGAACATATACAATAAACAGGTTCGAGTTCAGTTATATTTTAAGTCGTGTTTAAAATATAACTGAACTCGAACCTGTTTATTGTATATGTTGTGTTTTTTCTCACTACACGAGCCACAACACGACTTAAAATATAACTGAGAGAGACGTTAAAACTTCTTTCACATTTTCAATTTAAGTATATATTTTTTACAGATTATTTATTATTTCAAAGCACTGCAGAAAATGATGTTAGTAGTATACATTGTCATGTAATGTCGACAATAACGAGATGTTAAAACCGAATTTTGATTGAGTAAGTTTTGCTAAATATTGAAATATAACTCTCTGCTACAACACAAAATTTTTTAAATGTACTTGTCAAGAGACATCGTGGAGGTTGTGGGCCCGATTGATTACATCTGACAACTGTGTTTAAGAATTTTTTAACACCTTCAAATTTCTAAGTGATTTTTTTAAACTGTTTTAAGTTACTTCCCTCAGTAAACAATTTTAATGAACAAATAAATCTCAGCAAAGTTCCTTGTTCTACTTTATTGAATTATTCTGAGACACATTCATTGTGATGCCATTATTGATTTTTAAAATTTCAAATATGTGTATGAAAATTAATTTTCTGCAGCTTCATTTGGGTTTATTCATAGAAACTTGTGGTTGTCAGCGTTGAATGGGGTAAAAAAATCGCGTAAAAATACTTGTATATCAGATATCTGATATACTTTTTTGTTTAAAAGAAAAGTCAAATCAGAATGATAGCTTATTAATTCTGATCGTTAAAACGGAATCTGACGATTTTTTAGAAACGTAAATCGACAAGTAAGCTCCTTTTATGAAATGTAGTAATTTAAAACTAAATATTTTAGAACAGCTGATATTCGATCTCTAACGAGTTCACTAACTCTATAAACTCAAGATACATTGAAATATCCACTATATCTGAACTTCCTTCTTCAGAAAAGGTACCATTAACTTATCGCTTGTCAATCGATAAAAATAAACGAAGGCTCATTTGATTTTTAGGAAATCCACTTTAGAAGTATTCATTAAAGTATTGTACTTTGTTACATCTTTGTTCGAAACTTGTTAGAAAATTAAAAGTTGGAGTTAGAAATTGTTTAAGTAACTAAAAACCTGTTTTTTTGGGAATAACATCGAAATTTGAGGGTGATACAAAATTTTTAAATTCAGCAAGACCTACAATCTGAACGAACTCATTGCTCAAGTCTAAAAGCACTGTAAGTAATTTATGTATTGCACATGTTGTTTTTGCAAACAAGTGCTAAAGTCTACAATTTTTTCAAATACGTATTTGTGTAACAGTGTTTCCTGAACATTGCAATATTATTTCTACATGTATAAAAACGTACAAATTCGCATATTGTAAGCAATCTTAGGGCGCACCGTGGCTGAAATTTTGATTATATTGGCCAAAAGTCATTTTTTTGTCACCGATTTTTAAATTTTTAACGCCATTTTGTAGCTAATATATCCAAATTAATGTGGCCAAAAAATTAGGTTAAACTATTGCTAATTGTGGACGTACATGCTGTCAAACTCAACTGTTTTTTTTTTTTTTAATTTCAGATAAAGTCGTTGTATACCGTTTAATATTAGGGGAGTTCTGAAATATTTATTAAACTACTTTATTTGTGTCAAATTTCAACTTTAGTAGAATAGAACTTCTAGGGAACAAAAGCGAACAAGAAACGTATACCACCCTACGTATACTTTTGCACCCGTGACGATCCGCGGGTAGAACATTTTTTTTATTTTAATGAAATTACTCAAAAAATTTCAAATTACGATAACTTAAACAGCCCTATAAGTAAACAATAGTGTGCTAAATTTGTGCTTTAGGTATTTTATAGCTTACAATAGTCAATATTTGTTCTATTACCAGTAATGATATCTGCTTACATATCGCACCTTAAATACAAAAGTGGCACAACTCAAAATTTTCAAATATTCAGGAGAGGCAAAAAACTGTATACGTAAAAATTATTGTATTATTTAAAAAAATTTAGTTTTATTATGAAAAATGTCCATTTTGAGGATAGTTTTGCTATATTTTTTTTTAATATATATTGTGTTTGTGGAAATAAAATATAATTTTGAGTTATGACTCCCTGAATGAAATTTTTTCATTTGACTAGTGATATTATCTCAAGTTGTGCCCCAGATATACCGGCATTTTTGATGTTAAAGAAGATAGTTATGAGAAATAAATTTTTGCAGTAGTAAGAAATGTGTACTGTGAATTAATTTATGGAAAAAAATCAATTTTGAAAAATTTTGAGTTGTGTCACTTTTGTATTTAAGGTGCGATATATTTGTAAGTAAGAATGTCAATACACAGAGGATGTAATTCATTTGTAACCTGGGTTTTTTTTATTATCATACCTTTTTATAACTTTTTTATTTTACCTAACGATGCACTAATGCAAGTAGTAAAAAAACACACACAGGTAATTCATTTGCATAGTGGGTTTTTTGTATATCATTTTAGGTAGTAATAAACTAATGCCATTTTCTCACCTTTTTATTTTACCTAGAAACATAGTATGATGGCTTACGAAGAGGCTTATAAGAAAGTGACATTTGAATATAAACTAAATTGCTATAATATATGTATTTCAGCAATAACAGTCGCAAACAAAACAAGAAAGAAATTATAGTCGGTCTAGACCGACTATACGATACCCTATACCGTGGTTTATATACTCTATCTCTTCGGTCCAACTAATTGGATATAGAAAATAAGCATAAACCTAATTTAAGTGCCATTGTTTTTAATTTTTTGGCTGCAGATATGGGTGCTATATCTATATGCGGACTAGGTCGAAAAATGGACCGATCTTGACCATATTTGGTAAAGTCACTTATATTTTGAAAATATATACACAAACCAAATTTGAGAAAAATCTGTGCAATATTTTTGTTTTTTGATAGATTTAAGTGAAGATCGGGAAGCAGCTCTATATGGGTCCTATGACTAAGTATTGTCCTATAGGGATTTTTTCTTGGACTACTGATTAATGGATACAATAAACACATACAAACCCAATTTGACTAAGATCTCTGTGATAGTTTGGCAATTTATGTCGATTTCATAGGGGCCATTTGTATGGGGACTAGGTCTGAACATGGACCGAATTTCACCAGTTTCAACAGAGTTCATCCTATCCTATGGCCGATAAAAGCTTATATACCAAATTTCATCAAAATATATTCATATTTGCGATCTATAGTTTGATTACAAGGTTTACATGGACACACAGACGGACGGACGGACGGACATCGCTAAAACGACTCAGAAAGTGATTCTGAGCTGATCGGTATAATAAAAGATGGGTCTAGATCAAATATTTTTAGTAGATACAAACAGCAGCACAAAGTCATTATACCCAAACCACATAGTTGTATAGGGTATAAATATTCAGAAAAATATGGAGAGCTTCAGTTATAAAGAACTGGCCGAAGAGTATTTTAGGAACAAAAACCAGGAAGATGTTCTTAGTTACGTTAAAATAAAATTAAACTTAAATTCGTGCAGCATCGAAATACAAGAGCAATTATCTAATTTCGCCAAAGCACTAAAAAACGTTACGAAGAAGTTAGCTGCAATAAACAGTACTTTTATATAAAAGCGCACACTAGTTAGAAGGCCAACTTACTGTCGCTTCAGAAACAACAGAGCAAGATAAGGCTGGAAGATCACGCAAATCAATGAACAACTGCAGCGATAAAAGATGTTAACGTTGAAATTGGATGTATATATGTATGTATATAAAAGAATCTTTCCTACATCAATTACGATCACAGAAGCAATTGACAAAAGTGGATATCATTGAAAAAGTTGTTAAAGCTAGTCCAGTGAGAACAAAACGGATTCTTAAAAGTATACCAACTCCGAGCGATGCATAACAGTTCACAAACGAGGAGGTATTAGCATTATTTCTGGATTTGAAATTAACAAAACACCAATATATTCAGCTTAGATTGCGTGCGATTGAAAAAGGCTCAAATATGTATCCAGCATATCATCAGATAACCGCTACTAAAATGGACTGTTTGCCATCAAAGGACACTATCACAATCACATATTTTCGGCAGAGGAACAAATACAATCTCTTCTTGATTACACAGCCGAACGCTTGCTTCAATCAATAAAAGAAAATGAGTTAAAGAAATATGGAAACACAAAATTAATTATTTTTATACCCTATACCACTATGTGGTTTGGGTATAATGACTTTGTGCTGCTGTTTGTAACAACCAAAAATATTCGTCCTAGACCCATCTTTAATTATACCGATCGACTCAGAATCACTTTTGGAGTCGAAATAGCAATGTCCGTCCGTCCGTCCGTCTGTGTATCCATGTAATCAAAACTACAGGTCGCAAATATGAATATATTTTGATGAAATTTGGTATATAAGCTTTCACCGGCCATGGGATGAACGCTATTGCAATTGGTGAGAATCGGTCCATGTTCAGACCTAGTCCCATACAAATGACTCCTACGAAATCGACATAAATTGCCATAAGTTCCAAATTATCATATAGATCTCAATCAAATTGGGTTTGTATGTGTTAATTACATCCATTAATCAGTTGCTCAAAAATAATCCCTATAGGAAAATTCTTAGTCATAGGCCCCATATAGAGCTGCTTCCCGATCTTCACTTAAATCTATCAAAAAACAAAAATATTGCACAGATTTTTCTCAAATTTGGTTTGTATATATTTTTTCAAAGTATAAGTGACTTTACCAAATATGGTCAGGATCGATCCATTTTTCGACCTAGTCCCCATATAAATATAGTATCCGATATGAACTTTTTCATATCTGTAGCGAAAAAAAATAATAAAAATGCCTCTCAAATTTGGTTTATGCTTATTTGCTATATCCAATTAGTTGGAGCGAAGAGATAGGGTCTCTAAACCATGGTATAGGGTATCGTATAGTCGGGCTAGAAGAAAATTTTCTTACTTGTTTGTAAATGGGGATGTGATGGTTCTTCGGGACAAAAACAATACAAACAAGTAGTACGTGAAAATATTTCGGACTCAGATATGTTCGTGGTATCATTTGTACCATTGCGAATGAAAAAGATTTTGGAACATTCAGAGCCTGCGACTAGTACAACGCAAACAAAAGATATTTGAAAAAATGAGACACCATCTTCTACGACTTAGTTAGATATTAATCAAGATCAAATGTCTTTACTTTTAATATTACAAAAACCTTAGCACGTTTGTTTCAAAAATTAATCTTTATTCTGGAATACAACTTCCATGTATGGATAAGGGCTTCTCAGTCTATTTTGATGCTTCTGGACCGTGTACAAAGGAGGGCGTTGGACCTGCAGGCCAATCAAATTTGAATTCAAAAAGGAAACTCATGATGCCATTAACAAAGGAGTTACTGATATCAAGGCACAAATTGCAACACTACAGCCATTAAAATAAGATGGGCAGAAAATTGAAGTAAGCTACCAATTAATGCTGACAATGGTAGATGGAAAAGTAGGCCCGGCTTTAATTAACACGAACGCTGCATCCAGCTGCATCATATGCCAAGCAACATCAAGCCAATTAAATCAAGCCCCGACAAAATCACTTATCAAAAAAAAAAACGTGTTCAAGATGAATATCGCAAATTTGGATAGATTATAGATCAGCCAAAACAAGGGTCAGGCAATACAAATGATGGCAATAACGCAACAAGATTCTTTTCAAATCCAGACAGAGAATCTGAAATAACAGGAGTGGACTTAAACCTTATTCTCAGATTTAAAATAATCCTAGAAGTACTTGCGTGCAATGAAGAAACTGACTCCCAAAAACTTGGAGATTATGCTAAGGAAATTGCAAAAATATATGCAACCAAATACCCGTGGAGAAATATGTCTCCAACAGTTCGAAAAATTCTTCTTCATGTAGAAAAGATGTCATTAAATATCATTTGGTGTCACTTGGAGATCTATCAGAGGAGGCTCAGGAAAAAAGGAATAAGAATTATAGATTTTATAGAGAGCACAATACTAGAAAAATTTCACGAAATTCCACAAATGAAGATTGGCAACGTCAGATCCGTTCATCTCTATTATTCGAAATCAATGGAAAATGGAACATCCGGATTTAGATGAAGAAGTCAAAAAACTTATAAATAACACAGAACAAAATATGGAATATAGTTGCTTGAATAATAATTTTAAGTACGAAAAAATAGTATTAGTAAAAAACAATAATAAACAGAACTTCCCATTGTTACAAATGCTATTAAAATCTTATGTATTTTTTTTAAAGGGTCTTTTACCCACATATGTATGAAATGTTTTAATAAATAAGAAAGATTCGAAAAATAAAAACACTTATTTTCATATCAAAATCAGAATCATTAATAAATTTGACAGATAATATTACTAATGTTTTTTAAGTGAAATATTCTTTGAGTGTGAACAAATTTGTAAATGTGACAGCAAAAATTTTTAAATTTTTCAGTAGTAATAGCAAAATTTTCAGTTGATTTTACTTTTTTTTTTTAGTGTAAACATTTTTTTGAGTGTAAACATTAAAAAAAATCCCATTATTAGACAAAGTGCTTGTACTTATTATTAAAATCCAAATATGACATTTTTTAATATATCAAAAATAAAAACCCATATTTTACACTAAAAGTTAAAAAAAATAAAAGTTCAATTTTCACCTAGAATTTCTTAAAAAGTACTCAATCAATTTTAATGAAATTAAAACAGACTCAAGCTCCACTAAATATCTACCCGCTAGAAAAAGAATTACTTAAACAGTTTGATCGGTTCAAAAGTTAGAGAATTTTGGCCAATGAACAACAATTTTCAGCCACTGTGGGGCGTTGCACAACGTGGTGATCAAAATGGTTTTAATAATACAAAAATTGGTTTTTGGTTTCTAAAATATTAAGGATATGAAAAAAAATTGGTACATTTATTTTTATGACTTAGATATTAATCAAGATCAAATGTCTTTACTTTTAATATTAAAAAAACCTTAGCACATTTGTTTCAAAAATTAATCTTTATTCTGGAATACAACTTCCATGTATGGATAAGGGCTTCTCGGTCTATTTTGATGATTCTGGACCGTGTACAAAGGAGGGCGTTGGAGCTTATGTATTACAGTAGGGTAACCAACTTTATTGACACATTGAAGTATTATCAAGAATCATATATAAATGAGGATGTGCAAACTGCAATTTGTTCATCATGAAACTGATTATGCAAGAGTGGCAGATCTCAAAATGTTCTTTTGAACATGGATCACATTTATGAACAAGAGTGGGAGATTTCATAATGTTCATTTGGCATATGAAGAAGAGTTGCGATAAGCAGCCATTTTCAGGGTTGAACAATATTTACTAAAAAGAGTTTAAAAACGGAATATCAAAAAATTTGGTAGGAGAAAATAAGAAAATGGAATTGTTAAAAAAAGCAATATATTATATATTATAATTTGGAATAAAAAATTTAAGAGTACACATAGTTTTTTATTTACATTTAGGAACTTTTAGCTTCTAAATTAATTCATCATCATAATCATTGCCTTTATTATATTAAAAAAGAAGCAGTAACAAAAAAAATTTCGTTTTGAATCTATGTAGTGGCCCGGAAAAGGGCCTTTTTTATATTTTGTAGCCTTGAAAAGGCCCTTTTTTATATTTTTATATTTTTTTGGCCATGAAGAAGTCCTTTTATATGTTGAATTTCGCAACCTAGCAGCAACGGCGAGCTTTTTTACCTTTCGTCATAGTATGGTTATCCCAAAGAGCTAAATAGTGAAAAAAACGAAAACTAAATACTTTATTAATAAGATTACAAAATGTGCTACATTTATAATCGCGCTGTATTACTTTTTTTTTCCTTCCAAAACCAATTTGTAATTTTGTGTAAACTACATTTTTTTTAAGAAATTTATCTTTTTTAAAGAAAAGGTACTATTCTAAGAAAATGTAATTTTTTAACAAAGATAATTTTTTAAGAAAAGGAACTTTAAAAAAATATTTTTTTCAGAAAATATATTTTTTAAGAAAGAAAATGTACTTTTTAAGAAAATGTACCTTTTTTTAAAAACGAACTTTTTTAAAAAAAGATACTTATTTAGTCCCGTTATTTTCTTTTTTTTACACGCAAAGCTTATATACGACCAAATTAAAGACAACGTCGCTCATCAACAGACTCATACAGGACAAAATTTTATTCTGTCGCGTAATTTGTCGTCAATAGAATTCGATACACAACCGTATAAGTTATTTATCATCCAGCTGGTCGTTAACTAATTTTTTTATTAAATATCTGCACGAACAACTTGTGGCGGCCGTTTATTTTGGTTACGACTGTACTTAACAAAAAATGTAGAAGTCACATTAAGCGAAACGTTATTTATTTTGCAATATAAAATTTTTGCAAGAATCCCCTTTCGTCAGTATGAGGTTTGTATGTATGTTTGTTTTGTTTTTTTGCTGTACCATTGAATAAACTACACCTTATATGGTAATGTCGTTTGCCAATTTTTTTTTGTTGCAAGAGAAGAAATTCTATTTTTAAACAGTTTATTCATGTGTAAAGCTTTTACTCGTTCTCATTCCCACATATGTATGTTTCAGCCATTAACATCGGCTTACTTTGTTCTACCCATAGTTAGATGTAGTATTTTTTTTACATAGGGAATTTAGTGAATGTATGAGTATTGGTTACATGAATATGAATGTTCTCAATGAATGGTTGCGAGTTTTTTTTGAAACAGGTTTTTATCTTGAGATAAATGAATGAATGAAGATATGTAGGTTGACTAGAAAGAAAATATAATTTGAATAGAGAGTTGATTTTGATGTTGAGATAAGAAGGTTGAGGAAAAACCTCTAAAAATTAAATTAAATATGTAGTTTTAAGAAAAGTAAAGTTTAAGTGAAGTTAAAATAAATTTAAGATTTAAGAAATTTAAAATTTAAAAAAAAAAAACATTAAAGTGAAAGTTTGCAGAAAAAAAAATGATAAAAAAAATTAGTTTAAGACTTGGGAAATTAAAATAAAAGACATAAAAAAAATGTAAAAGTTAAGAAATAAAAACAAATAAAAATTAAAATAAACTTTAAGAAAAAAAAAACTTTAGATTTTATTGACATGTGAATAAATAAAATTTGGTGTTAATTAATAATATTTCCTTTTGTGCTAAAGAAAGCGTTCTGATCAAAAAAAAATTTAAGTTAATTTAAATAAAAACAAGACACTAATGTTAAGAAAAGAAAATAATGTTTAAACATAAATAATTGAAAAACACAATGAACGTATAAGACAACACAAGTTGATAAAACGAAATTAAGGAATTAAATTAGAGTTTACCTCATAAACCTTATAAAGCTTATACAACAAAGTCACATAAATAGTTCTTTGGTGTTTACTCCTATCTCCATATAAACATTTTATATTGAAACAAGTAAGAAAATTATAGTCGGTCGAGACCGACTATATGATACCCTATACCATGCGTTTAGAGACCCTATCTCTCAGGCCCAACTAACTGGATATGGAAAATGAGCATAAACCGAATTTTAGTGGGATTTTTATTAATTTTTTCGGCTGCAGATATGAAAAAGTTCATATCGGATGCTATATCTATATGGGGACTAGGCCCAAAAATGGACCGATCCTGACCATGTTTGGTAAGGTCTCTTGTATTTTGCAAAAATATATACAAACAAAATATGAGAAGAATCAGTGCAATATTTTTGTTTTTTGATAGATTTAAGTGAAGATCGGGAAGCAGCTCTATATGGGGCCTATGACTAAGAGTTATCCAATAGGGATCATTTTTGGACTACTCATTAATGGATGTAATATATACATACAAACCCAATTTGACTAAGATTTGTATGATAATTTGGATCTTATGGCAATATATGTTGATTTCATAGGGATCATTTGTATGGGGGCTAGGTCTGAACATGGACCGATTCTCACCAATTTCAATAGCGTTCATCCCATGGCCAAAAAATGATCAAATACCAAATTTCATCAAAATATAATATATTATATATTTGCGACCTGCAGTTTGATTACAAGCTTTACATGGGCACACAGACGGACGGACTGACGGACGGACATCGTTTAATCGAATCAGATAGTGATTCTGATTCGATCGGTATAATTAAAGATGGGTGTAGGTCAAATATTTTTGGTTGTTACAAATATAATATAATATTTGCGACCTGCAGTTTGATTACAAGCTTTACATGGGCGCACAGACGGACGGACTGACGGACGGACATCGTTTAATCGAATCAGATAGTGATTCTGATTCGATCGGTATAATTAAAGATGGGTGTAGGTCAAATATTTTTGGTTGTTACAAACAGCAGCACAAAGTCATTATACCCAAACCACATAGTGGTATAGGGTATAATCAGCAACAATATCGTTATTAATGCCGCTATGGCCAATTTTTACAATGGCATATGGCGAGACACAACCACGGCGTCTGGCGACAGCAGCTTCATCTGTACCTCAACAACTACAACCATATGGCGGTAAATCCACAATTTTATATGTATAGTAGATGTTAATATCTTTCCTTATATACTTATGTAATTAAAAGAAACTAATTAAAATGTTTTCTTAAATCTAAATGAAATAAAAAATTTCCTAAGATTTGTCTAACTATAAATTAAAATTATTTTTTAAAGATTTTTTTAATTATAAATCAAAATTTTTTCTAAATATATATTTAAACTAAAATGTTTCTACGTTAATAAAATTTACTAAACATAAATTTTAACTAAAAATTTTCTAAATTAAGAACTTTGCTAAATATAAAATTAAAGTAAAAATTTTCCTAAATGAAAATAAAACTGAGCTAAAATTAAAAATTATAATAAGAAATATAATTTAGCTAAAAATTAAAATTTTGTAAAAAAAAAAATTCAATTTTGCTAAAATTTTTCTAAAACAAAATTTTGCTAAAATTTAAAATTAACCTAAATTTAACACTATGGAAATTTGAGAGAATTTACAAAATGGTACCATATTTAAAAAGAAAAATTTTTGGTTAAAGTTAAAATTAAAACCAAATTTAATTTAAAATATTATTATTATTCTGTAGTGCTAAAATTCAAATTGAGCTAAAATTAAAATTATGCTAAACTTAAAATTTTGCTAAAAATAAAAATTGGCTAAAAAAAATTAAAATGTTACGAAAAATAATTTAAAATTAAAATTAAAACCCTTAAAATGAAGGGTGGTAAATAAAAATTTATATATCCCAATGTAGGAAACCAAACCAAAATTTTCTTTTCATTTATGTGGGTTACCTCCAATTAAGATGGAGTCGAGGTAACATGGTAGGGAGGGCTTAAGGGTCATAACATCCAGTCCCCAATCCCAATGTAAGTATGGCCATCCATCCATTTAGCGTCCGTTTTAATTGACAGTTTTTTTTAAATCGCACGTGAACATCTGTAGTGCGGTTTCCCTGGGTCTTAACAAGATCCCACCCCTCTGGCGAGTTAGGCCCCCTGCCAGCACGTGCGACCCGTTAAGGCTCAGGGAAACGGAAGCGGAAATTCCACCACCGCCGCACCATTACAAACTCATAGACATTGTCGATTAACTTGTCCTTGACAAAGTTCGACGGACGACATACACAAGACGTTGTCGCTCATATTGTCGTCAACGGACCTTGATACACGACAATATAGATATTTGTCGCTGAATTTGTCGTCAACGGGATGTGATACACGACCGTCTGAGTAATTTGTGTCCCAGCTTGACTTTAACGACAATATCCATATATCGGCGTTACAGACAAACTTCATCGACAAATGTCGTGAGTGACAAATTATAAAATGTCTTAAAGATATCGTTAACGACAATGTCGTCTACGACGATTTTGCAAACTGGGTATTTTGCTTACCAATGTGTGTGTGTGTGTGTGTGTTGTGCAGAGTAAAAACTTGGATCTTAAAATTCTTTATAAGTATAAATTTTTGTATCGTACATGCATGATCAAAAATTTTTGAATATTCTGATATCTGCCACTCTCGCTTTCATGATCCAATTGCAGTTTCCACATCCTCATTTATATATGATTCTTGGTATTGTCTGTATTATAAATATTACAGTGGGAAGTGTTCAGCTGAGATAAGTGAACTCATCCCTAAATCCCTCAAAAAAATTCAATTGACACTTTCTGAAAATCAATTGATGTTTTGGGATATACAACTGATACTTTCTGAAATACAATTGATGTTTTCTGAAATACAATTGGAAAAGGTGTGGTAATTAAAAAAACACCTAAGTTTATTTTTGACTCCTTCAAAGTTTTCCTAGTATTTAGCTTTTTAATGTATCAGGCAGCTATTAAATGTTAAATGTTAAATGTCAAGTAAAATGAACACGACAATAAATTTATGGAAGTAGGCAAATAGAAAAGTAAAAAATACGTGGAAAGAGGAAAAGTTGACGTGAAAGGTTTATATTTCTTCTTTCTTCAAGAAATTTAAGCGCTTTTAATAAAATTATAAAGAAAATATGAAATTAAGAAGTTTATGCATGTTTTAAGTGTAGATAATAGAGTGAAACACAAGTCGGAAATGAAGAAAATATCATAATCGTTGCAGCAATACACTCCACCTCCCACCGCTTTTGTCTTACTCTGTTTTTCTGATTGTATTGCAAAATAGATTTTTACCTCCTTGAGCGTTAAGTTAAGCTTTTGGTTTGTTAATAAAAATTTAAATGTTCTTAAACTAGTTCTGTCAATATCAAATATATACTTGAATATTAAAAAAAAAACAAAAACTGTAAGTTTGTGAACATGTTAAACTCACAGCACAAATAGCGATTCTGCTTACTAAAAAAGTTCTGTCAATAGCAAATGTACACTTGAATATTTAAAATTAACGAAAAAGATTTGTGATTTTGCTAAACAGACAGCGAACTCGGCGGTTCTGCTAACTAAATACACCAATACACTTACATATACCTCATTCCGATTTTCCCTTACGCTATTTATACCCTATACCACAATGTGGTTTGGGTATAATGACTTTGTGCTGCTGTTTCCAATAAAATAACAAAATCTATTATCGGTTGAAAAACAGCCATCGGATGGAAAAATAAAAGTCAATATAACATACAGTACGTCATATACAGATTATATGTATATCAGAGTGGTCCTTAAAAATTAAAATGCAATTTTGGGGCTAAGGGTCCAGTTTGTTACCTTTCAATATAAAACTAATATATGTGACGTTTGGGGACAATCCACTTAAGAAAAGTCGCGCCGGAAATCGATTGAAAATTTCAAGTGTAAAATTAAAAGTACCAGATCCATTTTTTTAAATTTTGTTCAAGAACATTTTTTAGAACTTGAAAAAGGAGTTTTCAAAATTATATCAAAAAAATTTCCCATTTTCGATCTCACTGCGCAATAGGTTAACAACGTGGCAATAAAACAATACTTCATATCTGATTATTTATAAGTATAGAGACAAAAAAATATGGCTTTAATCAATTTCTCAAAGTTGAAAAAAATGCTATCAAATTTCATGACCTAGTTTTTTTTTTTGGCACAAAAGTGGTCTGGGGCATTTGCTATTTCCTGGCGAATTTTTATTAGATTTTAATACTGGTCCCGATTCCTATAACAACTTGTCGGAAAAATTAAACTATAGAACGAAATTTTCGTCCCCAAACTTCACATATTGAAAGGTAACAAACTGGACCCCGCTTATCCCCAAAATACAATTTGAAAATGTCCATATAACAAGGCGAACGTGGATACGTGGTCTAAAAATTAATTTACTTGAATTGAATTGAATTATATGCTTTAATTGATCGTGTTGATAAAGAGTTGGATACATTGGAAAATGAGTGTATTATTTAAAAAAAACGTCAAATAATGATTGGGGTTCAGCTCTTGTAATAATTCCAAAGGCAGATGGGGGCGTACAATTATGCATAGACTATAAGGTAGGAGCAAACAAACGGCTTTTAAATTCACATTATCCTATAAGGAATATTGATTATATTAATATATTTAATAGCGTTAGCAACTCGAAATATTCTTGCCGATTTGATTTATTTAAAGCGTATTTTCATGTTTCCGTGGATAAACAGTCTAGAGACATTCAAACAATTTCAACGTACAAGGGAACATATCGTATGAATAGACTCTCGTTCAGCATAAAAACTGATTTTACGTGCAATTCCAAAAACTGAATTTTATTTCGACGATATTGTTATACATGGGGAATCAATAGTCGAGTGCAAGAAAAATTTAAGAAAATGTTTGTATCAACTCCAACACTTTGATTTACTTTTAAATGTTTCAAATTGTTAATTTTTCGAAGAATAAATCGAATTCTTACGTCACATAATCGAATATAACAAAGTACAAAAGTCTCTTTATAAAAAATCAATCTTAGAAATAACAACACCTAAATCTTTCGAGGAGCTGAAACGGGTGTTAGGCATGGTTACCAATGCGTCATCTCTTACGTGATAATTCAAAATTTATATGGACAACTTATTCCCAAAATGATTTCGATGCTTTAAAACGAGAAATTGGAAGTGACCAGGTCTTAATGCCATTTAACCCTATTTTGCCAATACAACTTATATGTGACGCTAGTCCTAAGGGGATAGCATGCGTTCTATCACACTTCATTGGTGGTGATGATAGACCAATCGCTTTTGAGTCCCGAGCGTTAGTACCAGCGAAGCAAAACTGCTCATAATTGTATCGAGAGGCCCTAGCAATCGTTTATCCGGTTCAGTACATTTTATAAGTGCATTCTAGGTGTATTTTTCACCAAAATGCAAAGCTTCCGCAAATTACTTCAGATAAATTACAACGATATTCCGTGTTTTAACTGTGTTTTACAATTACTAGGTGATTAAAAAAAAAAAAAAAAAAAGATGAAACAATACAACAATACAATAAGACAACAATACAACAATACAACAATACAACAATACAACAATACAACAATACAACAATACAACAATACAACAATACAACAATACAACAATACAACAATACAACAATACAACAATACAACAATACAACAATACAACAATACAACAATACAACAATACAACAATACAACAATACAACAATACAACAATACAACAATACAACAATACAACAATACAACAATACAACAATACAACAATACAACAATACAACAATACAACAATACAACAATACAACAATACAACAATACAACAATACAACAATACAACAATACAACAATACGACAATACAACAATACAACAATACAACAATACAACAATATAACAATACAACAATACAACAATACAACAATACAACAATACAACAATACAACAATACAACAATACAACAATACAACAATACAACAATACAACAATACAACAATACAACAATACAACAATACAACAATACAACAATACAACAATACAACAATACAACAATACAACAATACAACAATACAACAATACAACAATACAACAATACAACAATACAACAATACAACAATACAACAATACAACAATACAACAATACAACAATACAACAATACAACAATACAACAATACAACAATACAACAATACCACAATACAACAATACAACAATACAACAATACAACAATACAACAATACAACAATACAACAATACAACAATACAACAATACAACAATACAACAATACAACAATACAACAATACAACCATACAACAATACAACAATACAACAAGACAACAATACAACAATACAACAATACAACAATACAACAATACAACAATACAACAATACAACAATACAACAATAAAACAATATAAATAAAATTTTCAACACAATTCAAAAAGAGATAAAAAAAGGTACAATCCTTTCTAAAATAATGTCTGATTTACGTGGTAATAAAACCCTTGAATCTGAATTTACAATTAAACCGACTTCAACATTCAAACTAGAAGTCAAAAAAATGCTTTTCATCATACAATACAATATCAACAACTAGAGCAAATTGTCCCGATAATTATTTCCCTCTAATTTCCATCTTCAATCTGATCCTATAACGGAGAATAAATGTTCTGAAGTCCGTGCTCAACCTTCGTATCGATAAACAAATTGGCAACGAAGACCATCACAATATATAGAGGATTATGTTGTAGAAGATGGCGCTGAACCAAGAATCATATATAAATTATTCTTGGCTGAACGTGAAGTTTAAGTGTGGGAGAATTGTTACAACTCTATTACTTATTGCAATCTAACAACTCTATTATTACCAATATATTATTCTTCCCTATTTCCCTATTGAAATAAATGTATTTATATATATAGCTAATCTATACTAATATAATAAAGATGTAATGTGTGTTTGTTTGTTTGTTTGTTTGTAGGGGGTAATTTCCGTAACTAGCCATCTGATCTTCCTGAAATTTTCACAGAGTCTTACTGCGGATATGGGAAGTGCTATATGCTATAATTTTTTAAATATTTTTAGTAGGCGTGGCACCTCCCACACAAAGTAAAAATTTAATATCATATACATATACTGAGTACCATGACAGGGAGAGCTTTGCAAATTTGTGTGAGGTCACCTATTGTTAATATTAGTAGCCGCGCCGGAAATGGGCCGGATCGGAGAAGTGGGCGTGGTACCTCCCATACAAGTAATAATTCAATGTTATATATCTCGAGTACTATGATAGAGAGAGCTTTTAAAATTTGTCTGATGGCACCTATTATTAATGTGAGCAGTCGGACAAAAATGGGCACTATCGGACCAATAGGCGTGGCACCTGCCATACAAATAAAATATAAAATGCCATATATCTGGAGTACTGTTATAGTGAGAGTCTTGGGACTTTGTGTGAACCCATAAGTTATTCATATGATTAGTTAGACAAAAAATGGGCGTGATCGGAGCAGTGGGCGTGGCACCGCCCGTACAAAGTAAATATATGATATCATATAACTGGTGTACTAAAAGAGGGAAGCTTTGGCACTTTGCACGACACCATCAGATCTTAGTATGAGTAGTTAGACAAAAAATTGGCGGGTTCACACCAATGGGCGTGGAACTCCCCATGCAAAGTAACTATTAAATGTCATATATTTGAAGTACTGTAAAAGAGAGAGCTTTGTGGCTTTGCGTGAGCCCATAGGTTCTTTGTGTGATTAGTCGAACAAAAAAATGGGCGTGATAGAAGCAGTGGGCGTAGCACCGCCCATGCAAAGTAGATATCTAATATCATATAACTGGGAAAGGCTCGACATTTTGCACGAGTCCATCAGATATTAATGTGAGTAGTCCAATAAAAATTGGGCGGGATGGGATAAGTGGGCGTGGCACCTCCTATATTAAAAAAAATATGATGTTCTACGAAAGCAACAGTCTTTTGACAGGTACATTAGTTATCAATGTGATTTGTCGTGGAAAATATATTGTCAAAATCAAAAATCGCCAAACCCAAAAATCGCGAAAACAAACAAAAAACACCGGGTTACTTCTAGTATATATATAAAAATAAAATAAAATTTTACTCGATGTGCATTATTACAAATAAAAGCTGCAACAATAAACATATATTTATTATATATTAACCTTTGAGAATTTCCTTCTTATATACAAAAAATTTATAAGATCTTTATTGTGTGGAAAAGGGAAAATAGTATCGTATAAAAGCAAATTCTAATGAGTAGAAGAAAAAAGTTGTAGCATGAGAAAGATATCTACGTAAATTTTACTCCCTTTCTTTTAAAACATAAGCAATTTTAGTAAATCAGAGATGTACAGTAGAGTATATTTGGCGTACAGAACAAATGTCATTTATTCAATAACACAAAAAAAAAAAAAATTAGAAAATTTTAGTCGGTTTAGACGTACTATCCGATAGCCTATACCATATGTTTAGTCCCAACTAATTGGATATAGAAAATAAGTACAAACCAAATTTGAGTGGCATTGTTATTAATTTTTTTGCCCTCGAATATGAAAAAGTTCATAACGGATACTATATTTATATGCAGACTAGGTCAAACAGTGGACCGATCCTGATCTTATTTGGTAAGGTCACTTTTTTTTTGTAAAAATATATAAATACAAATTTGAGAAAAATCTGTGCAATATTTTTGTTTTTTGATAGATTTAATATTATCAATATATGTTCATATTTGCGACCTGTAGTTTGATTACAAGGTATACATGGACACACAGACGGACGGACGGACATCGTTAAATCGAATCAGAAAAATCAGTGCAATATTTTTGTTTTTTGGTAGAATTAAGTGATTGGTAGATTTATATAAAATTATCTTATAGGGTTTATTTTTAGGCTGCTGATTAACTGGAGTAATACCCAATTTGACCGAGATCTATGTGATAATGTGGATCTTATGGCAATTCAACTCGTTTTCGTAGGGGTCATTTGTATGGGGACTAGGTCTGAGCATGAACCGATCTTCACCACTTTTAACAGCATTCTTGCTATGGCCGATAGAAGCTTATGTACCAGATTTTATCAATATATGTTCGTATTGGCGACCTGTAGTTTATTACAAGGTGTACATGGACACACAGACGGACGGACGGACAGCGCTTAATCGAATCAGAAAGTGATTCTAAGTCGATCGGTATAATTAAAGATAGGTCAAATATTTTTGATAGTTACAAACATCAGCACAAAAATAAAATTTTTTCAAATTTTTCTATAGTAATAATAGCAATAATAAACAAGTAAAAGTGTTAAATTCAGCTGTGCCGAATTTTTTGATACCCTCCACCTGCGTCTTAAACCCAATATTACACCCAATGTTGTGTACGGCTACCACTTTGCAGATACTGAAACATTAATTCCGAATACCAATTAAATTTAAAGTTAATTGTTTTTCTCTTCGGTCAGTTTCTATTATAATTTCTTTTTATAAAAAATAATGATCATAATAATGATTAATACGTGGAAGGAATCCTTCATTATTCCGTTATTTAATTCCGGAAACAAGTCTGACATTACAAATTATCGTGGTATTGCAAAATTAAGTACTATAAACAAATTCTTTGAAAAAATTATAAATGATCAACTATGCCATCAAGTCAACACATTAATTTCTCCATTCCAACATGGCTTTCAAAAACCGTGCTAAACTTGAGCGAAACTTTTACATCTTAAAACAATAGTCAATCGTGGTTTTCTTCAAAGAAAGCAAACTGGCGCAATTTATACTGAGTACAGCAAGGCGTATAATAAAGTCAACCATAAACTTCTTATAAAGAAATTACATCTAATAGGATTTTCTGATCTTATATTTAACAAGGAGAAAGCAAAATGCACGTTTTAATAATATATCTTCGAAAAATATTAAAAATTTATCTGGAGTACCGCAAGGCAGCCATCTCGGACCGCTTTTATTTTCACTATTTATAAATAATTTACCTCAGGTTATTCAGTTTTCAAATATCCTGATGTATGCTGACGATGTAAAAGTATTTATGAGTTAAAACCAATATTCCGATCATACTTATCTTCAAAATGATTTGGATTCGTTTCACTCATGGTGCACTGATAGCATTGAATCGGTGCAAAAACAATTCCTACTATTCTGTCTTCGCAGCTTAAATTTTAATCAATAAAATCTTCCGTTGTATAACAGCAGACTCACCCTTGTTAAGCTGCCAACCATAAAAAGCCGCAGATCTATGCTAAACGTTCTGTTTCATTTGAACATAATTAATGGCGATGGTTGTTCTGGTTTCCTGACAACAATATTTCATTTAACAGCCCCCAGCGCGCTGTTACAATTCTGGACAGGATAATCTACAGCATTGACATCTCTTTGGGGATTGATTCAATATCGGAATCCGAGGAAGACTAACTGGGTTAAATTCCGCAGCCTTGTGCAAAATCTACCGCCTCCAAGTATGGAAGGGCCGGTCAGCATTCAAGATGTGGAGAACTCAGCATGTCTAGTGACGAAAACACTTAAAGAAACCTATCTAAATCCATGGCTTGAGCGCTTGCCTTCTAGAAAAATCAACCAAGCGTGGTGGACCCGGGAGCTTAAGCTACTAAGAACGGAAACTAGAAAACTCTTTAATAAGGCGAAAAAACACAAGAAAGCTGATGATTGGGATAATTACCGTCTCAGTTCCAATGCTTTCAAAAAGGGGACACGCAGGGCTAAGAGGGAATCATGCGTGAGGAACTTGAGGGAACTAGCGAAGCGGCAAGGCTTCGTAAAGCTTTTAATGATCTTTTCAGGCAGCCTGGCATCAGGGTATATACCAAAGGAGTGGAGAGTGGTTAGAGTGGTATTGATCCCCAAAACGTTAAAGATAAACCACAATACCGCAAATGACGACAGACCTATCAGTCTGTAATCGTTTTTAATGAAAACATTGGAGAGGTTGGTATATGCATATGTGAGAAGTAAGCTCACACCAGAGAAATTCTGTAAAGCTCAACATGCATACCTCATGGGAAGGTCGGTGGATACGGCTTTACACGAAGTAGTGGGAACGATTGAGGATGCTCTACACTATAAGTAATATGTTTTGGCTTCTTTTGTGTCTCAAGCCGCAGATCGTCCAGTGGATGTATTGTGCGATAATTAGACCTATTTTGACCTATGGTAATTTGGAGTGGTGGGGAGCTGTGAACGTATGAGTCAGACTTTCTGGACTCGTGAAGCTACAGAGATTGGCCCTTCTGGGCACCACCGGAACCATTAGGACACCACAGGCAGGACTAGAGGTAATGTTGAACATCATTCCTATTAATGTTTTCATAAAAAGCACGACAGCGAATGTGGCTCTCCATTTAAGGGAGTCATATAAGCTGGAACAAAGCTCTTGGCGACACAACACAATACTGCGGACAGTGTTTGGGACACAAACTGATCGGGAAACCGATTATATGTCACCGGTTACAAACACCGACTAGGGAAGATTAGGCCGAAAACTCTGTCACCGACAGGGGTGCAATATCAGTGAATACCGACGCACAGTGGCGCCATTTGAGTTTTTTCGTTGCAAAAATCATATCTTTTGAACCGAATAACATAACTGAACAGTTTAAACAGCATATGATAGATAACTGTTAAGCCTATGAAATGAGCATTTGGAAAGGGTGCTATGCTTTGTAGGGGCCTACTTATGGATTATCAAAGTTAAAATTTGTAGAAAAATCAATTTTATGGTAACTAAAAAAACTTATTTTTACATTTTTAGATTGTTTTTATTTTTTTTCTTTAGGGTTTTATGTTTTAAATTATTACCCAATAAATTAAAAAAAATTACTTCTTTTTTAAATTTATTTTTTCAATTTTCTGTAAAATATTCATCACAATTCGTAAGAGAAGGTATATCTAAAAGACTAATCATTTCTAAACTATAATTATTTTCTAACTCTATTCGTGACTTCACATGCCGCAGGGAAGAAATAAGTGGATCGGAAGATGCTGCCAACATGTTGAAGAGGTCCTCATTTTGCCTTACCCTTGATGCTTTGAATGTGTTCTGCAATCTATTTTTTTTATAAAATTTGTTAAGAGACTCCTGTGCTTCTTCAGAAAGCTCTCCAATTGGCAAAGACTGGTACTCAATTATATATTTGCCATGCGCCAATATTTTATGGAAGGTCGGGGTCAACTTCTTCTGTGGATACATTTCTGCTAAAAGAGATGCAGTTTTCGATGCATATTCTCCATATTTTGTAGAATTGACATTTTCTTTGCAGTTTAAAACATTCAAGATCGTTCCCAATCTTTTCACGATTTGATTGTCAATTCCAGTGATCCTAGTTACTGCCTCATCATTTTCAAAAAATCTCCTAGAAGTATTTCCATCGTTTGAGTTACCGTATCCGTGCTTGGGACAGTCTACTTTTAGTCCAACTTGTTTAAAAAAGCATCCTGTATTTGCTTCTTTCTGATCTTTTCCTTATCCTTTATTGATGTACTTTCATCGAAGTTTTCCTCCTCTTGTAGTAGGGTATACGCCAGTTTTAGCAAGAACTCCATACACCTTATCCTTGCGTGCAATGGATACCCGTGTCGCATCAAGGATGCCCGTAGTATCCCATATTTTTCTTTGGAAAGTTGTAAGTCCATAAACAAGGTCAAGGCTTCTTCGGAACCATACTTTTTAATGTGTGCGTTTGTGGGCATGGGAATGCTTTCCTTAATCCTTTCTAGTCGCAGTGGGCTTGCGTCAGCAACAGATTTTGTAATCTGCGACCTATCTTTTTCACTATCCCTTGTATATTTAATAGACAGCGCGTCCGATAAATGCTTCGTGGTCAAGTCATTGGTGGCATCGGCAAGTTTCCTCTTGTGAAAATTGAACACTCCTCAATACTTTTTTTGGCCTTCCTTTTGATCCTCTGGTTGATGTGGTGGGTTTATCTACTGCCAATATATCCAGGATGGTGTCCTAATTAAGCCAGTCCTCGTATTTGGAGTTGAAGTTCTGAATGGTTCGATTAGATTTCACCCATTTTGCCTTAATATTTGCATATATCAGATAAAAATTATTTTTTATAATTTCGCTTCTCTCAATATTTCCGTATAAGCTATCAAGTTCTTCTAAAGCAGCTTCCGTGAAAAACTTTGGTGTGGTTGACCTTCTAAACAGTTCAAATAATTTTAAATTGTTCAGCGCCATGTTTTCAGCACTTAAATTATTTAACGCCATGGTTTCAGTACTTGTTGCGCCAACTTTCAGTCGTAGACTAATCCAGGCATTATGCTTATTTTGCAATATAAAGGCTTATGCTACCATGCCTAAATATTTACCTGTTCCCTGCATACATATGGATTTAGGCTGAATTATGCAATTTTGATATTATGCTCGTATCTAAATAAGATTTGTGCCTACCTGGAGGGACCATAAGTCAATATTGTACTTGTCCAAAGTAATTTTTAAGTTAGGTGCGTACCTGCGAATATCAATGAGTTGTTTTTTGTGCATCCTGTGTCTGTAACAGAATATTGGGAGTAGACTTTGGCAGAGGCTCACAGGTAGACAACCGACTTAAAATGCAATTTTCAAACTATTAGATCAAACTACTGTCAGTCAAAACATGTAAGGGATGCCATACAATTTCTGCAACCATGTCTTTTTAACCTTTTTTACCTCTAGAAGCCTAACGGGCACGTACCGGCAGATAAAACCTTTTGAATTATGTAAAGAAATAATCAAAGAACATGTTTTGCAAATATGGCAAATATAGAAAAATATGGATTTTTTTATTTTCCGTCAAAGTTGAAAAATAGTGAAAAAACGGATAGTTTTTAAATAGTGATTTACCAGGAGAAACACAAAGCAAACAGTTAATTTTTTTTTAACATTACACATTTAATAAACACATCAATCAATACAAACATTTTTCGTGATATTACACCTGAAATCGCAACAAATTGACTAAAAATTGTGTGTTTTTTTGAAAATCGAAAGTCGGTCAACTTTGAACGGTTATATCTTCTAAACTAAAAATGTGATATTATTAAGAGTAGCACATTTGAAATCGTTCAAAAGTTTCCTATAACATGGGTTTATTCAAAACTTCGTCAGCGCACATGAAAATTTTGATTTTTGCAACCTCGTTTGCTCTACGGGCGCCACTGTGCGACGGTTCGAAGATGGAAGAGGATACAGGTTCAGGGGGTCTACTCCGAGAAACTTGACGTTCAGGTAACTCGGAGAATCCCTGACACTGATATTAGAATCGCTCAATCAGAGCTGTCTAACCTGATTCAAGAGGCAGCTGGTCTTGAATTAAGGACAATGTGGACGCAACTGACCTATTTCAGAATATCTCCAATCATATGACCCTTGCCTAATCGAAGTAGAACGAAATCACTCCTTGGTATTGGTTAAGGGACAATCAGCCTACTTATAGGAGTACTCACTGGACACTGTGTAATAGGGCAGATGACTGAACGCAAAGGTTTCCCGAGAGCTGACTTCTGTAGGACGTGGAGGAGTCAGTGCAACATTTGCTGTGTGAATGTCCAAGACCGAAGGAGCGGCGCCTTAGAGCAAAGATTCTTCGATAACCTAGGCAGCATGGTAGATGTTCCACTCGGCGACCTTGCCGACTTTTTGAGGGAATCTGGTTGGTTCAGAAGGGACGCATAATGGACGAAAGGGGTCTTTTTCACTTGTTCTTTTCTTTTCCATTTTCCATACCCCTTACACTGTATATCTGTACATTTTAATCTCTTTTCCTATCTCTACCATCTGGCACTTTCTAAAGGGTATCACAATGGGCCTATGGCCTCTGAGTGTACCCGCCTTCGGGCGGGCGAACCATCCAACCTAACATAACCTACCCTAACCATTCTTTAAGTTTATGTCCTTTTTTATTATTACAAGGGTTACCCTAATCTACATGTCTACAGTTAAAATCTCCTGTAGTATTTATTAATATTGTGAAACTCTAAAATTTCAGAAAGATTATTTATTTCATTCCTACAATTTGAATCGTTGTTTTCAGCAGGATAATATGTAAAAGTAATATGATTTCTATCTTTGCAATCATTGATATTTTTATTACACGGGTTTCAAAAATGTAAATGTGTAATATGTGTTATATTTAAGGTTATTTTTTTTATCAATATGGCTATTCCTCCTGTGCGCAATACATCTATTCTATCTATCCTAATCGTATTATAATTTTCAAAATTAAGTTTATGTTTTGTAATGAGTTTTGTTCCGCTTAGAAGAACAATACCAGGATTGTGTATATTTAAAAAAATTTGTAGGACAGACCTTCTACTTATGCATATTAAAGAATTTAATTTAATATGTATTATTTTAAGATTTTTCGTAACTGAATTAATTTGACTATTTTCCATATTTACACACCTACCATGGAAAAGATTGTATCTATACGAGATGCTTGTATAATTAATTGTTTTTGTGGATTTGTCATTTGCGTATTTAGGCTCATCATCATATTTGTTAATTCAAACAGGAAGGATTATTATTTAAATTATTAGTATTAACATTTATATTATTAGTACCACTTACTACATTTGCAAAGTTTGTTTCAGGGTTAGTAAATGAATTCATATAATCCGTTCTATTTTCTAATAAGGATTTTTTCTTGGCTCTAAGATTTTGTTGAAGTTGCTTATATTTTTAATAACACAATATAATTTTTATTTTTCTTCGGCAGGAACACTATTTATGGGGCATTTCCTTTCCCATGCTCTGTGTTATATTTAAAACATTTCGTCGGAAAAAACAGTTTGCGGCGCTATGAAAGAATCCTTGGCAATTTCGGCATTGAGGTATTTCTGGGCGACTTTCTTGTTACCATGTTATACCACGGTAGAAGGGTACTTTCATATTTTTAAGCTTATTTATATTATTTTCTTGTGTTATTTGTATATGAAATGTGGGTAGACTATAATATTTTTCGGCAGAGTTCTTTGTTGAAAATTAACTGACTTTGATAAAATTTAGAAATTGGCATAATTTATGCAAGATTTCTTCACTGGATATATTTGCATCTAAGCCTTTTAGTAGGTATTTAGATTTAATTCCTTTTGAAGTAAATGAAAAAAATTTTGCCCTTGATTTTTTCAAATAAGCTCTGACTCTTAAAAAATCATCTATATTTTTCATAAATGAAGATATTTTATTTCCGAATTCTTTAATTTTGAATTCTCAAATTTTTAAACCATTTTTTATGAAATCAGTTAGCTCTTTTGTTTCAATACTTTTTTGCTTTTATTTTGTTCATTGTTAACCACTAAGTTATTTCAATTAGTTATTGAGTTATGTATATTTCCTCTCCACAGCTCATCATTAGCTGCACTAACTAAATAAAATTTTTAGATTTTTGCGTTTTTATACCCTTCACTTTAAAAAAAGGACTTACTTCAGAATTTATAAAATGAAGACTTTCTTATGAATAAAATAATAAAGTTACTTATTATTAGAGATGTCACGAATATTAAAGTTTTTCTGAAGATATTTTTTAAATTGTTTTAGACCAACAAAACGGAGCTACAATTTCCAATTCGAATAATTGGAGTAAGATAATAAGTAGCGTTGGTTTACGTATGTCCATATGAGTAATTAATTTATTCGATTTTCGGTTTGAACCCAATACCGGATATTCGTTTTTCGGTAGAATGCTAAAAACATTATCCGTAACATCTCTACCTTTTAAAAGTAAATTTTGTTTGTTTTTCAGAAACATATGACAATAATTTAAAAATCTTTTTTCCTATTATTACTTCCTTCCGATATATTGATATTAATGCTATGGAAGAAAGCCTTTCCTCGCACATGGTATTACGAAGGCATATTTTAGTCCTTCTTAATGTATAAAAGCTTTTATCTGCAGAAGCTTTTGCGACAGAAATGCCAATTAAAATAAAAAAAAAACAAATATATTTGGAAAAAGATTTTCATCGCATATTCCAATTGTATCTAATGGGTTAGAAGATTTTTATTCATTATCCTTCCAAAACTCAATCCAAAGAGATAGTTCAGCTGAAATAATTTGATGTGGCTCGTTCAAATCATTCCTTTTTTAAATAATAATATCATCGAAATCATTTCATGAGAAGTTGGTGGGAATTACGTTGTATAGAGATTATATAATATTTTCCAGACAGGCAAATCTATCTGTAGTGTCTCACTACATGTTATTTACTTTGTACTTTTTACTTTGTATATTTATGTTTATCAAGTTTGTATGTATTATATGTTTTAATTTTTCAAAATTATTTTCAAAAATTTTCATAATAAATTTGAATTTCAATTGAAGAACTTGATTTGATTTTTTTTTTATATTATCAACTTCATTGGCGATTCTGCTTAAAAATATATAAATACGTGTCTAGTTTTATCTAAAATTATTAAATTTTCTATTTAAAAAATCTACATATTAAAAAAAAAAAAACTACATACTCAATTTTTAAAACTGCATATTCAATCAAAGCTGCCGTCAGATCAACAATTAAATTATTCAAAAAAAAATATATATATATATATTCGATTTGGAAAACTGCATATCAAATCAAAGCTGACGTCAGAACAACAATTAAATTATTTTGGATTAGTACGAGATTAATAATTATCAGCAATGAAATTCTTCATCTAACAACACAAATCGTTTACGAATCATCATTCATCAAAATTGCATATCTGAACTTAGTTGAACCAATTTTGTTTTGCCGTTATATATTCAAAATCAAAATAAGAACAGATAAGTTTAATTGCATTTCGTTTATATTAATTCACATACGAAATATTTTTATTTTAATACACTCTGTGTAAAATCTTAACCTTTATTAATTATCTGAATATTTTTATTGTTTTGTTAAATATCATTAAATATCCTTTCTTCTTTGTGAATCCTTCACCAGTAATATATAACGGGTGATTTTTTTGAGGTTAGGATTTTCATGCATTAGTATTTGACAGATCACGTGGGATTTCAGACATGGTGTCAAAGAGAAAGATGCTCAGTATGCTTTGACATTTCATCATGAATAGACTTACTAACGAGCAACGCTTGCAAATCATTGAATTTTATTACCAAAATCAGTGTTCGGTTCGAAATGTGTTTCGCGCTTTACGTCCGATTTATGGTCTACATAATCGACCAAGTGAGCAAACAATTAATGCGATTGTGACCAAGTTTCGCACTCAGTTTACTTTATTGGACATTAAACCAACCACACGAATGCGTACAGTGCGTACAGAAGAGAATATTGCGTCTGTTTCTAAGAGTGTTACTGAAGACCGTGAAATGTCGATTCGTCGCCGTTCGCAGCAATTGGGTTTGTGTTATTCGACCACATGGAAGATTTTACGCAAAGATCTTGGTGTAAAACCGTATAAAATACAGCTCGTGCAAGAACTGAAGCCGAACGATCTGCCACAACGTCTAATTTTCAGTGAATGGGCCCTAGAAAAGTTGGCAGAAAATCCGCTTTTTTATCGACAAATTTTGTTCAGCGATGAGGCTCATTTCTGGTTGAATGGCTTCGTAAATAAGCAAAATTGCCGTATTTGGAGTGAAGAGCAACCAGAAGCCGTTCAAGAACTGCCCATGCATCCCGAAAAATGCACTGTTTGGTGTGGTTTGTACGCTGGTGGAATCATTGGACCGTATTTTTTCAAAGATGCTGTTGGACGCAACGTTACGGTGAATGGCGATCGCTATCGTTCGATGCTAACAAACTTTTTGTTGCCAAAAATGGAAGAACTGAACTTGGTTGACATGTGGTTTCAACAAGATGGCGCTACATGCCACACAGCTCGCGATTCTATGGCCATTTTGAGGGAAAACTTCGGAGAACAATTCATCTCAAGAAATGGACCGGTAAGTTGGCCACCAAGATCATGCGATTTGACGCCTTTAGACTATTTTTTGTGGGGCTACGTCAAGTCTAAAGTCTACAGAAATAAGCCAGCAACTATTCCAGCTTTGGAAGACAACATTTCCGAAGAAATTCGGGCTATTCCGGCCGAAATGCTCGAAAAAGTTGCCCAAAATTGGACTTTCCGAATGGACCACCTAAGACGCAGCCGCGGTCAACATTTAAATGAAATTATCTTCAAAAAGTAAATGTCATGGACCAATCTAACGTTTCAAATAAAGAACCGATGAGATTTTGCAAATTTTATGCGTTTTTTTTTAAAAAAAAGTTATCAAGCTCTTAAAAAATCACCCGTTACATAACTTTCTTTTTGATTCAAAAATGGTTAACACACGTTCTATGCAACAAAATACACAATCGAATTTAAATGAAGATTTTTCGGAATTTCATGATACACAATCATCTCCAACTATAAATTATACGTCCTCTAACAGTACCCAAACATCACACATGCAAATTCCTACAAATGTTTCATTAAATTACCACAATTTTGGACTTCTTGTCCAGAAACTTGGTTTATACAAACCGAAGCACAATTTGCTTTTAAGGGCATCATAGATGACACTACTAAATATCAACTAGTTATTATTTCCTTACCTGAAGATATTCTGTCAAAAATAGTTGATATTATTCATTACCCACCAAAAAATAACAAATATGATCATATTAAGAAGACACTTCTGGAGCGATTTTCTATGAATGAAGACATTCGTTTCGAAAAATTGCTTAACGAATCTGAAATCGGAGATAGAAGACCATCTGAGTTCTTTCGCGATTTAAGTGCAATTGCAACATCTAATTTATTAATAAACAATGATTTATTAATTAAATTATGGATGCGTAAACTTCCACCTACCGTTCAAATGCATTTAACTGCATCGAATAATACATCATTTAATGAAAAACTAACACTAGCTGACAAAATATATGACTTATTAACTAAAACTCAAATATCCTCTGTAAACACTTTAACACCTTCTCTATCTTCTGATCAGTTATTCGAAAATTTGTATAAGGTAATATCTAATTTAGCTGAAAATTTTGATAAATTATCTTTTGATGTATCAGAAATTAAAAACCACAATTATTTTACTAGAAATCAAAAATCTGTTGGAACAACTAACAATTATAATAATAAACCTAATAGAAAAATTTTATGTTGGTATCATCAGAAATTTGGTGAAAAAGCTTTAACTCTTTCAGCGACACTGGTTTGAAAATTGTACCACATAATTTCAACGTTTTGCGCAGCGGTGGTACATATTTTAAACCACAAAAAATTAGCTGTATAACAACAGTCGCAAAGGTCCAACATACAAAATGCTAATATACAGATACATTCCGTTATGTTTTGCAGAATTTTACAGTGTTTGTGCATTGAAATTCATATTTAAGTTCTCTTTTGTAAAGATTGTGCCTAAGTTCAGTCGATTTTTACATGAAGAGTGAAAAAATATTAAATTATATAAATATTATTGATATAGTTGGCTTTATTGGTGCAAAGTATTGTTTTGGTAAGTATCTTATTGGGTTTGAATTATTTATAATAGGTAATAATTTTTAGAAGTGATTTTTTTGGTGGTATTTATTTTAGACCACCAGGAGCTTACGTTTTTTTTTTTTTGCATTTTCATGAAAAATTAACTTTATTTCGTGTAGAGAAAATATGAGCCGTCAGAATTTAACTCAGGACGATATAATTGGTGTGCTGGATGAAATCGAGCAGATTCATTTGGATTGTCTGGAAATACCATCGGATTTTGAGCCTATTCAAGACGACTTGGAAGATAATCCAGATCCACCCAATAATATATACACAGAATTTGATTCGGACGACGACATTCCACTGTCCCATATTTCAACCGCAGCAATGGAACACAAAACTTCTACAGCTGAAGAAATAAGTCCCCCAAGTGGGCGAAAATGCCTTCTACATGTTCGGATTTTTTAAGTGAACACGGTTTGATTCCGTTTGTTCAGGAGGTTCAAGAAAAAACTCCGGTAATTTTTGGCAATTAATTTGCTGATGGGAATAAAAAATACCCAAGTTATAAAGATTACTGGTCAAGTTATAAGGATTACTGCTTTTGCAAGACAGCTATATAATTCGTATTATGAGTTTGCAGCGTTTTGAATTTCTTTTGTCTAATTTTCATCTTAACGAAAATTCCGTAATACCACCGAGATCTAGTAGCTCCCATGACAAACTATATAAAGTAAGTCCTGTTTTGAATTCACTAACAGAAACTTGAGAGGGTCTAATCATCGTGTTTTGAAAATGGTGGATTTCCTTTAATTTCAATTCTATGAACTGTTGTGTGTTTAATAGGTTTAAGGTAGTTAGGTTCATTAGTAATTGAGGGGAACTCATCTAAAAGATTCAAAAATTTGTTTTTTGGATGTAAAATTTTTTTTTCAAAGATTCATTAATGAAGTTTTCTTTGGTATAGATTTTGTATTCACTTATGTAGATGATGTGTTAATTGCAAGTGAAGATGAAAATCAACATTTATACCATCTTAAGACAGTTTTTCAACGTCTAGATGAATATGGCTTGAACATCAAACCATCAAAATGTGTTTTTGGTGTTACTAGTCTTGAATTTTTAGGATATCAGATTTCTTCCGAAGGAATACAACCTTCATCTGATAGAGTCAGTGTTATTAATTCATATCAAAAACCAAATTCGCTAACACAACTTCAAAAATTTATTGGAATGATAAATTATTATCATAGGTATATACCTATGATTGCCAATTATCTTTCACCACTTCATGAGATAATCACAAATGCATCTAAAACTAAGGCGAAAGAACTAATCTGGTCTGTTGATGCAGAAAAATCATTTGAGAATTTAAAACTCAAATTTTCTAAAAAGACTCCACTTACTCATTTTGATAAATCTGCAAGTCTTAATTTAGCAGTAGATGCCTCAAATTCAGCTATTGGAGCCGTTTTACAGCAATATAAAAATAATATTGTTGAACCATTAGCGTATTTTTCAAAGAAACTATCACCTGCAGAATGTAAATACTCAACTTTCGACCGAGAACTCTTAGCTATGTATGCATCTGTCAAACATTTTAGACATTTTTTGGAAGGTAGAAATTTTGTTATTCTTACTGATCATAAACCCCTCACATATGTTCTAAATTCTAAAACGGATAGCTCTCCACGCCAAACGCGACATTTAGAATATATAGCTCAATTTACGTCGGAAGTACTTTTCATAAATGGAAAAGATAACATTGTGGCAGATACATTATCCAGACTACCAAAGTTTCAGTAATAACAAAATTGATCTAGAATTACTTTACAAAGAACAACAGTATGATAATGAATTAAAACTTATTACTTCTGATAGTAATAATAAAAATAATTTGGAGGAAATTCAAATTCCCTTACTTAATTTCAAAGTTTGGTGTGATATATCAGGTAAAATTAATCGTCCTTTTGTACCGCTTTCATTACGAAAAGACATTTTTTTAAATTTACATACCCTTTCTCATCCTGGAGTACGTGCTACCAGAAAACTCATACAAAGCAAATATTTTTGGCCTTCAATGAGAAAGAATATCAATTTATGGACTACAAATTGTATTAACTGTCAGAAATCTAAGGTGCATCATTACACAAAATCTCCAGTTCAAAAAATAGGAATACCATCTGGTAGATTTGAACATATTCATATGGATCTCGTTGGACCTTTTCCAATGTCAAAAGGAAATAAATATATTTTGACAATTATAGATCGATTCACTAGATGGCCAGAAGCTTATCCATTAAGGGACATTTCTTCACAAACTATTGCTAAAACTTTTGTAAATAATTATATACCACGTTTTGGAGTCCCTCTTCAAATTACAGTTGACCAAGGAACTCAATTTACTTCGAAATTGTTTAACGATTTGACAAAATTAATAGGTACACATAAAATTCATACATCTTGTTATCATCCACAGGCAAATGGTACGGTTGAACGTTTTCACAGACAGCTAAAAACTTCTTTAAAAGCAAGTAACAACGCCAAAGATTGGTCTGATCAACTGCCAATAATTTTATTAGGAATCAGATCAAGTATTAAAGAAGAACTTAAATGTAGCCCCGCGGAATTGGTTTATGGTCAAACCTTAAGATTACCGGGTGATTTGATCGTAAATTCAGAAAATTCAACTATTTCAGATCAAATACTTCAAAATTTAAGAGACCATTTTACTACTCCAAAAGATATTTTCAAATGTGATTATGTTTTCGTTAAAGTTATAAGACCAAGTGGCTTACAGTCTCCCTATGAAGAGAATTTTAAAATAATAGAAAAGAATCAGAATACTTTTAAAATACTTTTAATTAAAACTGTTTCTATAGATTTGCTTAAACCTGCACACGTTGACAAATCAAATAACATACCACATATTTCCCGCAATAGAAACACAAATTATTATATTAATAAACTAATCTTTATTTTTATACCCTATACCACTATGTGGTTTGGGTATAATGACTTTGTGCTGCTGTTTGTAACAACCAAAAATATTTGACATAGACCCATCTTTAATTATACCGATCGAATCAGAATCACTTTCTGAGTTGATTTAACAATGTCCGTCCGTCCGTCCGTCTGTGTGTCCATGTAAAGCTTGTAATCAAACTGCAGGTCGCAAATATGAATATATTTTGATGAAATTTGGTAAATAAGCTTTTATCGGCCATCGGGATGAACGCTATTGAAAGTGGTGAGAATCGGTCCATGTTCAGACCTAGCCCCCATACAAATTACCCCTATGAAATCGACATAAATTGCCATAAGATCCAAATTGTCATATAGATCTTACTCAAATTGGGTTTTGTATGCGTTCATTACGTCCATTAATGAGTAGTCCAAAAATGATCCCTTTGGCCCCATATAGAGCTGCTTCCCGATCTTCACTTAAATCTATTAAAAAACTAAAATATTGCACTGATTCTTCTCAGATTTTGTTTGTATATATTTTTGCAAAATACAAGAGACTTTACCAAACATGATCAGGATCGGTCCATTTTCGGACCTAGTCCCCATATAGATATAGCATCCGATATGAACTTTTTCATATTTGCAGCCAAAAAAATTAATAAAAATCAGACTCAAATTTGGTGTTTGCTTATTTTGTATAGTAGTTGGGCCTAAGAGTTAGGACATGGTATAGGGTATCGTATAGTCGGTCTAGACCGACTATAATTTTCTTACTTGTTTTGTTTTGCGTTTCATTTACTGGTGGGGGACTAATGTAGTGTCTCACTACATGTTATTTACTTTGTACTTTTTATACCCTATACCACTATGTGGTTTGGGTATAATGACTTTGTGCTGCTGTTTGTAACAACCAAAAATATTTGACCTAGACCCATCTTTAATTATACCGATCTAATCACAATCACTTTTTGAGTTGATTTAACAATGTCCGTCCGTCCGTCCGTCCGTCTGTGTGTCCATGTAAACCTTGTAATCAAACTGCAGGTCGCAAATCTGAACGTCTTTTTTGATGAAATTTGGTATATAAGCTTCTATCGGCCATGGGATGAACGCTATTGAAATTGGTGAGAATCGGTCCATGTTCAGACCTAGCCCCCATACAAATTACCACTATGAAATCGACATAAATTGCAATAAGATCCAAATTGTCATATAGATATTACTCAAATTGGGTTTGTATGTGTTCATTACATCCATTAATAAGTAGTCCAAAAATGATCCGTTTGGCCCCATATAGAGCTGCTTCCCGATCTTCACTTAAATCTATTAAAAATTAAAAATATTGCACTGATTCTTCTCAAATTTTGTTTGTATATATTTTCGCAAAATACAAGAGACTTTACCAACCATGGTCAGGATCGGTCCATTTTCGGACCTAGTCCCCATATAGATATAGCATCCGATATGAACTTTTTCATATCTACAACCAAAAAAATTAATAAAAATCCCACTCGAATTTGGTTTTTGCTTATTTTCTATGTCCAGTTAGTTGGGCCTAAGAGATAGGGTTTCTAAACGCATGGTATAGGGTATCGCATAGTCGGTCTAGACCGACTATAATTTTCTTACTTGTTACTTTGTATATCTATGTTTATCAAGTTTGTATGTATTATATGTTTTCATTTTTCAAAATTGTTTTCAAAAATTTTCATAATAAATTTGTATTTCAATTGAAGAAGTTGTTTGATTTTTTTATATTATCAACTTCACTATCTTCTAGACTAGAAATTATTTCATCAAATATGGAATATATAATGTGGTTCCGTAGTATTCCTTTGGACTGTCTGTTTTTTTACTTGAGCGACACTTTTTCGTTACTACTCTTCTGGGAAGTCCAGGGCTGATTACAAACTAATTAGCCATTGTAGAAACCTCTTGATACAACTTTTCAAAATTGTTGTCACATCTCGGCTTATTCAGTTTAATCGATTTACAACTAAAATAATTTGGTTATAAGCTTTCACAATATCCAAATTTACTGATTGTAAGTACACTAACAACTGGTAAATAAAATTAAAAACAAAGCTGCAAATTGCCACAATGAAGATGTACTGAAATATACATATGCGGTTATGTAACACCGTTAATTATTTCAACCTTAAAACAATATATAATAGTTAAAAAAAATTATAACCATCTTGAGAAACAGTATTAAGTATATTTTTAACAACAGTCAGAAATGAAGGAAATATCTTTTTTATCCTTTATTACATTGTGGAAATTACCAATTTAGTTTAACGATACAAATAAGTATTTTTTGAATGTTTTCATTATTAATACAATCACGAGATGTACAAGTATGTATTTATATTATTCTAAAATTAAAAAAAAATAAAGCCATATTTGATAAGTATTTTTCGCATCCAAAATGATTTAAGAATAAGTTTCCCCAAAATTTCAAGAAAAAAAAAATATTACCGATTTAAATTAGGGATTTAAGTGTTACTTTTTAAACTCGTAATTATCTTTTCTCCAAATTTTGTATGCAATCTTTTTAACTCTTTTTTTTATCTTGAAACTAAATTAAGTCATTAAAATTAACTTTAAATAAATATATAATTCGTTTTCATCTATACTAATAAAATAAAGAGGTAATGTGTGTTTGTTTGTTTGTTTGTTTGTTTGTTTGTAGGGGGTAATTTCCGTAACTAGCCATCTGATCTTGCTGAAATTTTCACAGAGTCTTACTGCGGATATGGGAAGTGCTATATGCTATAATTTTTTAAATATTTTTAGTAGGCGTGGCACCTCCCACACAAAGTAAAAATTTAATATCATATACATATACTGAGTACCATGACAGGGAGAGCTTTGCAAATTTGTGTGAGGTCACCTATTGTTAATATTAGTAGCCGCGCCGGAAATGGGCCGGATCGGAGAAGTGGGCGTGGTACCTCCCATACAAGTAATAATTCAATGTTATATATCTCGAGTACTATGATAGAGAGAGCTTTTAAAATTTGTCTGATGGCACCTATTATTAATGTGAGCAGTCGGACAAAAATGGGCACTATCGGACCAATAGGCGTGGCACCTGCCATACAAATAAAATATAAAATGCCATATATCTGGAGTACTGTTATAGTGAGAGTCTTGGGACTTTGTGTGAACCCATAAGTTATTCATATGATTAGTTAGACAAAAAATGGGCGTGATCGGAGCAGTGGGCGTGGCACCGCCCGTACAAAGTAAATATATGATATCATATAACTGGTGTACTAAAAGAGGGAAGCTTTGGCACTTTGCACGACACCATCAGATCTTAGTATGAGTAGTTAGACAAAAAATTGGCGGGTTCACACCAATGGGCGTGGAACTCCCCATGCAAAGTAACTATTAAATGTCATATATTTGAAGTACTGTAAAAGAGAGAGCTTTGTGGCTTTGCGTGAGCCCATAGGTTCTTTGTGTGATTAGTCGAACAAAAAAATGGGCGTGATAGAAGCAGTGGGCGTAGCACCGCCCATGCAAAGTAGATATCTAATATCATATAACTGGGAAAGGCTCGACATTTTGCACGAGTCCATCAGATATTAATGTGAGTAGTCCAATAAAAATTGGGCGGGATGGGATAAGTGGGCGTGGCACCTCCTATATTAAAAAAAATATGATGTTCTACGAAAGCAACAGTCTTTTGACAGGTACATTAGTTATCAATGTGATTTGTCGTGGAAAATATATTGTCAAAATCAAAAATCGCCAAACCCAAAAATCGCGAAAACAAACAAAAAACACCGGGTTACTTCTAGTATATATATAAAAATAAAATAAAATTTTACTCGATGTGCATTATTACAAATAAAAGCTGCAACAATAAACATATATTTATTATATATTAACCTTTGAGAATTTCCTTCTTATATACAAAAAATTTATAAGATCTTTATTGTGTGGAAAAGGGAAAATAGTATCGTATAAAAGCAAATTCTAATGAGTAGAAGAAAAAAGTTGTAGCATGAGAAAGATATCTACGTAAATTTTACTCCCTTTCTTTTAAAACATAAGCAATTTTAGTAAATCAGAGATGTACAGTAGAGTATATTTGGCGTACAGAACAAATGTCATTTATTCAATAACACAAAAAAAAAAAAAATTAGAAAATTTTAGTCGGTTTAGACGTACTATCCGATAGCCTATACCATATGTTTAGTCCCAACTAATTGGATATAGAAAATAAGTACAAACCAAATTTGAGTGGCATTGTTATTAATTTTTTTGCCCTCGAATATGAAAAAGTTCATAACGGATACTATATTTATATGCAGACTAGGTCAAACAGTGGACCGATCCTGATCTTATTTGGTAAGGTCACTTTTTTTTTGTAAAAATATATAAATACAAATTTGAGAAAAATCTGTGCAATATTTTTGTTTTTTGATAGATTTAATATTATCAATATATGTTCATATTTGCGACCTGTAGTTTGATTACAAGGTATACATGGACACACAGACGGACGGACGGACATCGTTAAATCGAATCAGAAAAATCAGTGCAATATTTTTGTTTTTTGGTAGAATTAAGTGATTGGTAGATTTATATAAAATTATCTTATAGGGTTTATTTTTAGGCTGCTGATTAACTGGAGTAATACCCAATTTGACCGAGATCTATGTGATAATGTGGATCTTATGGCAATTCAACTCGTTTTCGTAGGGGTCATTTGTATGGGGACTAGGTCTGAGCATGAACCGATCTTCACCACTTTTAACAGCATTCTTGCTATGGCCGATAGAAGCTTATGTACCAGATTTTATCAATATATGTTCGTATTGGCGACCTGTAGTTTATTACAAGGTGTACATGGACACACAGACGGACGGACGGACAGCGCTTAATCGAATCAGAAAGTGATTCTAAGTCGATCGGTATAATTAAAGATAGGTCAAATATTTTTGATAGTTACAAACATCAGCACAAAAATAAAATTTTTTCAAATTTTTCTATAGTAATAATAGCAATAATAAACAAGTAAAAGTGTTAAATTCAGCTGTGCCGAATTTTTTGATACCCTCCACCTGCGTCTTAAACCCAATATTACACCCAATGTTGTGTACGGCTACCACTTTGCAGATACTGAAACATTAATTCCGAATACCAATTAAATTTAAAGTTAATTGTTTTTCTCTTCGGTCAGTTTCTATTATAATTTCTTTTTATAAAAAATAATGATCATAATAATGATTAATACGTGGAAGGAATCCTTCATTATTCCGTTATTTAATTCCGGAAACAAGTCTGACATTACAAATTATCGTGGTATTGCAAAATTAAGTACTATAAACAAATTCTTTGAAAAAATTATAAATGATCAACTATGCCATCAAGTCAACACATTAATTTCTCCATTCCAACATGGCTTTCAAAAACCGTGCTAAACTTGAGCGAAACTTTTACATCTTAAAACAATAGTCAATCGTGGTTTTCTTCAAAGAAAGCAAACTGGCGCAATTTATACTGAGTACAGCAAGGCGTATAATAAAGTCAACCATAAACTTCTTATAAAGAAATTACATCTAATAGGATTTTCTGATCTTATATTTAACAAGGAGAAAGCAAAATGCACGTTTTAATAATATATCTTCGAAAAATATTAAAAATTTATCTGGAGTACCGCAAGGCAGCCATCTCGGACCGCTTTTATTTTCACTATTTATAAATAATTTACCTCAGGTTATTCAGTTTTCAAATATCCTGATGTATGCTGACGATGTAAAAGTATTTATGAGTTAAAACCAATATTCCGATCATACTTATCTTCAAAATGATTTGGATTCGTTTCACTCATGGTGCACTGATAGCATTGAATCGGTGCAAAAACAATTCCTACTATTCTGTCTTCGCAGCTTAAATTTTAATCAATAAAATCTTCCGTTGTATAACAGCAGACTCACCCTTGTTAAGCTGCCAACCATAAAAAGCCGCAGATCTATGCTAAACGTTCTGTTTCATTTGAACATAATTAATGGCGATGGTTGTTCTGGTTTCCTGACAACAATATTTCATTTAACAGCCCCCAGCGCGCTGTTACAATTCTGGACAGGATAATCTACAGCATTGACATCTCTTTGGGGATTGATTCAATATCGGAATCCGAGGAAGACTAACTGGGTTAAATTCCGCAGCCTTGTGCAAAATCTACCGCCTCCAAGTATGGAAGGGCCGGTCAGCATTCAAGATGTGGAGAACTCAGCATGTCTAGTGACGAAAACACTTAAAGAAACCTATCTAAATCCATGGCTTGAGCGCTTGCCTTCTAGAAAAATCAACCAAGCGTGGTGGACCCGGGAGCTTAAGCTACTAAGAACGGAAACTAGAAAACTCTTTAATAAGGCGAAAAAACACAAGAAAGCTGATGATTGGGATAATTACCGTCTCAGTTCCAATGCTTTCAAAAAGGGGACACGCAGGGCTAAGAGGGAATCATGCGTGAGGAACTTGAGGGAACTAGCGAAGCGGCAAGGCTTCGTAAAGCTTTTAATGATCTTTTCAGGCAGCCTGGCATCAGGGTATATACCAAAGGAGTGGAGAGTGGTTAGAGTGGTATTGATCCCCAAAACGTTAAAGATAAACCACAATACCGCAAATGACGACAGACCTATCAGTCTGTAATCGTTTTTAATGAAAACATTGGAGAGGTTGGTATATGCATATGTGAGAAGTAAGCTCACACCAGAGAAATTCTGTAAAGCTCAACATGCATACCTCATGGGAAGGTCGGTGGATACGGCTTTACACGAAGTAGTGGGAACGATTGAGGATGCTCTACACTATAAGTAATATGTTTTGGCTTCTTTTGTGTCTCAAGCCGCAGATCGTCCAGTGGATGTATTGTGCGATAATTAGACCTATTTTGACCTATGGTAATTTGGAGTGGTGGGGAGCTGTGAACGTATGAGTCAGACTTTCTGGACTCGTGAAGCTACAGAGATTGGCCCTTCTGGGCACCACCGGAACCATTAGAACACCACAGGCAGGACTAGAGGTAATGTTGAACATCATTCCTATTAATGTTTTCATAAAAAGCACGACAGCGAATGTGGCTCTCCATTTAAGGGAGTCATATAAGCTGGAACAAAGCTCTTGGCGACACAACACAATACTGCGGACAGTGTTTGGGACACAAACTGATCGGGAAACCGATTATATGTCACCGGTTACAAACACCGACTAGGGAAGATTAGGCCGAAAACTCTGTCACCGACAGGGGTGCAATATCAGTGAATACCGACGCACAGTGGCGCCATTTGAGTTTTTTCGTTGCAAAAATCATATCTTTTGAACCGAATAACATAACTGAACAGTTTAAACAGCATATGATAGATAACTGTTAAGCCTATGAAATGAGCATTTGGAAAGGGTGCTATGCTTTGTAGGGGCCTACTTATGGATTATCAAAGTTAAAATTTGTAGAAAAATCAATTTTATGGTAACTAAAAAAACTTATTTTTACATTTTTAGATTGTTTTTATTTTTTTTCTTTAGGGTTTTATGTTTTAAATTATTACCCAATAAATTAAAAAAAATTACTTCTTTTTTAAATTTATTTTTTCAATTTTCTGTAAAATATTCATCACAATTCGTAAGAGAAGGTATATCTAAAAGACTAATCATTTCTAAACTATAATTATTTTCTAACTCTATTCGTGACTTCACATGCCGCAGGGAAGAAATAAGTGGATCGGAAGATGCTGCCAACATGTTGAAGAGGTCCTCATTTTGCCTTACCCTTGATGCTTTGAATGTGTTCTGCAATCTATTTTTTTTATAAAATTTGTTAAGAGACTCCTGTGCTTCTTCAGAAAGCTCTCCAATTGGCAAAGACTGGTACTCAATTATATATTTGCCATGCGCCAATATTTTATGGAAGGTCGGGGTCAACTTCTTCTGTGGATACATTTCTGCTAAAAGAGATGCAGTTTTCGATGCATATTCTCCATATTTTGTAGAATTGACATTTTCTTTGCAGTTTAAAACATTCAAGATCGTTCCCAATCTTTTCACGATTTGATTGTCAATTCCAGTGATCCTAGTTACTGCCTCATCATTTTCAAAAAATCTCCTAGAAGTATTTCCATCGTTTGAGTTACCGTATCCGTGCTTGGGACAGTCTACTTTTAGTCCAACTTGTTTAAAAAAGCATCCTGTATTTGCTTCTTTCTGATCTTTTCCTTATCCTTTATTGATGTACTTTCATCGAAGTTTTCCTCCTCTTGTAGTAGGGTATACGCCAGTTTTAGCAAGAACTCCATACACCTTATCCTTGCGTGCAATGGATACCCGTGTCGCATCAAGGATGCCCGTAGTATCCCATATTTTTCTTTGGAAAGTTGTAAGTCCATAAACAAGGTCAAGGCTTCTTCGGAACCATACTTTTTAATGTGTGCGTTTGTGGGCATGGGAATGCTTTCCTTAATCCTTTCTAGTCGCAGTGGGCTTGCGTCAGCAACAGATTTTGTAATCTGCGACCTATCTTTTTCACTATCCCTTGTATATTTAATAGACAGCGCGTCCGATAAATGCTTCGTGGTCAAGTCATTGGTGGCATCGGCAAGTTTCCTCTTGTGAAAATTGAACACTCCTCAATACTTTTTTTGGCCTTCCTTTTGATCCTCTGGTTGATGTGGTGGGTTTATCTACTGCCAATATATCCAGGATGGTGTCCTAATTAAGCCAGTCCTCGTATTTGGAGTTGAAGTTCTGAATGGTTCGATTAGATTTCACCCATTTTGCCTTAATATTTGCATATATCAGATAAAAATTATTTTTTATAATTTCGCTTCTCTCAATATTTCCGTATAAGCTATCAAGTTCTTCTAAAGCAGCTTCCGTGAAAAACTTTGGTGTGGTTGACCTTCTAAACAGTTCAAATAATTTTAAATTGTTCAGCGCCATGTTTTCAGCACTTAAATTATTTAACGCCATGGTTTCAGTACTTGTTGCGCCAACTTTCAGTCGTAGACTAATCCAGGCATTATGCTTATTTTGCAATATAAAGGCTTATGCTACCATGCCTAAATATTTACCTGTTCCCTGCATACATATGGATTTAGGCTGAATTATGCAATTTTGATATTATGCTCGTATCTAAATAAGATTTGTGCCTACCTGGAGGGACCATAAGTCAATATTGTACTTGTCCAAAGTAATTTTTAAGTTAGGTGCGTACCTGCGAATATCAATGAGTTGTTTTTTGTGCATCCTGTGTCTGTAACAGAATATTGGGAGTAGACTTTGGCAGAGGCTCACAGGTAGACAACCGACTTAAAATGCAATTTTCAAACTATTAGATCAAACTACTGTCAGTCAAAACATGTAAGGGATGCCATACAATTTCTGCAACCATGTCTTTTTAACCTTTTTTACCTCTAGAAGCCTAACGGGCACGTACCGGCAGATAAAACCTTTTGAATTATGTAAAGAAATAATCAAAGAACATGTTTTGCAAATATGGCAAATATAGAAAAATATGGATTTTTTTATTTTCCGTCAAAGTTGAAAAATAGTGAAAAAACGGATAGTTTTTAAATAGTGATTTACCAGGAGAAACACAAAGCAAACAGTTAATTTTTTTTTAACATTACACATTTAATAAACACATCAATCAATACAAACATTTTTCGTGATATTACACCTGAAATCGCAACAAATTGACTAAAAATTGTGTGTTTTTTTGAAAATCGAAAGTCGGTCAACTTTGAACGGTTATATCTTCTAAACTAAAAATGTGATATTATTAAGAGTAGCACATTTGAAATCGTTCAAAAGTTTCCTATAACATGGGTTTATTCAAAACTTCGTCAGCGCACATGAAAATTTTGATTTTTGCAACCTCGTTTGCTCTACAGGCGCCACTGTGCGACGGTTCGAAGATGGAAGAGGATACAGGTTCAGGGGGTCTACTCCGAGAAACTTGACGTTCAGGTAACTCGGAGAATCCCTGACACTGATATTAGAATCGCTCAATCAGAGCTGTCTAACCTGATTCAAGAGGCAGCTGGTCTTGAATTAAGGACAATGTGGACGCAACTGACCTATTTCAGAATATCTCCAATCATATGACCCTTGCCTAATCGAAGTAGAACGAAATCACTCCTTGGTATTGGTTAAGGGACAATCAGCCTACTTATAGGAGTACTCACTGGACACTGTGTAATAGGGCAGATGACTGAACGCAAAGGTTTCCCGAGAGCTGACTTCTGTAGGACGTGGAGGAGTCAGTGCAACATTTGCTGTGTGAATGTCCAAGACCGAAGGAGCGGCGCCTTAGAGCAAAGATTCTTCGATAACCTAGGCAGCATGGTAGATGTTCCACTCGGCGACCTTGCCGACTTTTTGAGGGAATCTGGTTGGTTCAGAAGGGACGCATAATGGACGAAAGGGGTCTTTTTCACTTGTTCTTTTCTTTTCCATTTTCCATACCCCTTACACTGTATATCTGTACATTTTAATCTCTTTTCCTATCTCTACCATCTGGCACTTTCTAAAGGGTATCACAATGGGCCTATGGCCTCTGAGTGTACCCGCCTTCGGGCGGGCGAACCATCCAACCTAACATAACCTACCCTAACCATTCTTTAAGTTTATGTCCTTTTTTATTATTACAAGGGTTACCCTAATCTACATGTCTACAGTTAAAATCTCCTGTAGTATTTATTAATATTGTGAAACTCTAAAATTTCAGAAAGATTATTTATTTCATTCCTACAATTTGAATCGTTGTTTTCAGCAGGATAATATGTAAAAGTAATATGATTTCTATCTTTGCAATCATTGATATTTTTATTACACGGGTTTCAAAAATGTAAATGTGTAATATGTGTTATATTTAAGGTTATTTTTTTTATCAATATGGCTATTCCTCCTGTGCGCAATACATCTATTCTATCTATCCTAATCGTATTATAATTTTCAAAATTAAGTTTATGTTTTGTAATGAGTTTTGTTCCGCTTAGAAGAACAATACCAGGATTGTGTATATTTAAAAAAATTTGTAGGACAGACCTTCTACTTATGCATATTAAAGAATTTAATTTAATATGTATTATTTTAAGATTTTTCGTAACTGAATTAATTTGACTATTTTCCATATTTACACACCTACCATGGAAAAGATTGTATCTATACGAGATGCTTGTATAATTAATTGTTTTTGTGGATTTGTCATTTGCGTATTTAGGCTCATCATCATATTTGTTAATTCAAACAGGAAGGATTATTATTTAAATTATTAGTATTAACATTTATATTATTAGTACCACTTACTACATTTGCAAAGTTTGTTTCAGGGTTAGTAAATGAATTCATATAATCCGTTCTATTTTCTAATAAGGATTTTTTCTTGGCTCTAAGATTTTGTTGAAGTTGCTTATATTTTTAATAACACAATATAATTTTTATTTTTCTTCGGCAGGAACACTATTTATGGGGCATTTCCTTTCCCATGCTCTGTGTTATATTTAAAACATTTCGTCGGAAAAAACAGTTTGCGGCGCTATGAAAGAATCCTTGGCAATTTCGGCATTGAGGTATTTCTGGGCGACTTTCTTGTTACCATGTTATACCACGGTAGAAGGGTACTTTCATATTTTTAAGCTTATTTATATTATTTTCTTGTGTTATTTGTATATGAAATGTGGGTAGACTATAATATTTTTCGGCAGAGTTCTTTGTTGAAAATTAACTGACTTTGATAAAATTTAGAAATTGGCATAATTTATGCAAGATTTCTTCACTGGATATATTTGCATCTAAGCCTTTTAGTAGGTATTTAGATTTAATTCCTTTTGAAGTAAATGAAAAAAATTTTGCCCTTGATTTTTTCAAATAAGCTCTGACTCTTAAAAAATCATCTATATTTTTCATAAATGAAGATATTTTATTTCCGAATTCTTTAATTTTGAATTCTCAAATTTTTAAACCATTTTTTATGAAATCAGTTAGCTCTTTTGTTTCAATACTTTTTTGCTTTTATTTTGTTCATTGTTAACCACTAAGTTATTTCAATTAGTTATTGAGTTATGTATATTTCCTCTCCACAGCTCATCATTAGCTGCACTAACTAAATAAAATTTTTAGATTTTTGCGTTTTTATACCCCTCACTTTAAAAAAAGGACTTACTTCAGAATTTATAAAATGAAGACTTTCTTATGAATAAAATAATAAAGTTACTTATTATTAGAGATGTCACGAATATTAAAGTTTTTCTGAAGATATTTTTTAAATTGTTTTAGACCAACAAAACGGAGCTACAATTTCCAATTCGAATAATTGGAGTAAGATAATAAGTAGCGTTGGTTTACGTATGTCCATATGAGTAATTAATTTATTCGATTTTCGGTTTGAACCCAATACCGGATATTCGTTTTTCGGTAGAATGCTAAAAACATTATCCGTAACATCTCTACCTTTTAAAAGTAAATTTTGTTTGTTTTTCAGAAACATATGACAATAATTTAAAAATCTTTTTTCCTATTATTACTTCCTTCCGATATATTGATATTAATGCTATGGAAGAAAGCCTTTCCTCGCACATGGTATTACGAAGGCATATTTTAGTCCTTCTTAATGTATAAAAGCTTTTATCTGCAGAAGCTTTTGCGACAGAAATGCCAATTAAAATAAAAAAAAAACAAATATATTTGGAAAAAGATTTTCATCGCATATTCCAATTGTATCTAATGGGTTAGAAGATTTTTATTCATTATCCTTCCAAAACTCAATCCAAAGAGATAGTTCAGCTGAAATAATTTGATGTGGCTCGTTCAAATCATTCCTTTTTTAAATAATAATATCATCGAAATCATTTCATGAGAAGTTGGTGGGAATTACGTTGTATAGAGATTATATAATATTTTCCAGACAGGCAAATCTATCTGTAGTGTCTCACTACATGTTATTTACTTTGTACTTTTTACTTTGTATATTTATGTTTATCAAGTTTGTATGTATTATATGTTTTAATTTTTCAAAATTATTTTCAAAAATTTTCATAATAAATTTGAATTTCAATTGAAGAACTTGATTTGATTTTTTTTTTATATTATCAACTTCATTGGCGATTCTGCTTAAAAATATATAAATACGTGTCTAGTTTTATCTAAAATTATTAAATTTTCTATTTAAAAAATCTACATATTAAAAAAAAAAAAACTACATACTCAATTTTTAAAACTGCATATTCAATCAAAGCTGCCGTCAGATCAACAATTAAATTATTCAAAAAAAAATATATATATATATATTCGATTTGGAAAACTGCATATCAAATCAAAGCTGACGTCAGAACAACAATTAAATTATTTTGGATTAGTACGAGATTAATAATTATCAGCAATGAAATTCTTCATCTAACAACACAAATCGTTTACGAATCATCATTCATCAAAATTGCATATCTGAACTTAGTTGAACCAATTTTGTTTTGCCGTTATATATTCAAAATCAAAATAAGAACAGATAAGTTTAATTGCATTTCGTTTATATTAATTCACATACGAAATATTTTTATTTTAATACACTCTGTGTAAAATCTTAACCTTTATTAATTATCTGAATATTTTTATTGTTTTGTTAAATATCATTAAATATCCTTTCTTCTTTGTGAATCCTTCACCAGTAATATATAACGGGTGATTTTTTTGAGGTTAGGATTTTCATGCATTAGTATTTGACAGATCACGTGGGATTTCAGACATGGTGTCAAAGAGAAAGATGCTCAGTATGCTTTGACATTTCATCATGAATAGACTTACTAACGAGCAACGCTTGCAAATCATTGAATTTTATTACCAAAATCAGTGTTCGGTTCGAAATGTGTTTCGCGCTTTACGTCCGATTTATGGTCTACATAATCGACCAAGTGAGCAAACAATTAATGCGATTGTGACCAAGTTTCGCACTCAGTTTACTTTATTGGACATTAAACCAACCACACGAATGCGTACAGTGCGTACAGAAGAGAATATTGCGTCTGTTTCTAAGAGTGTTACTGAAGACCGTGAAATGTCGATTCGTCGCCGTTCGCAGCAATTGGGTTTGTGTTATTCGACCACATGGAAGATTTTACGCAAAGATCTTGGTGTAAAACCGTATAAAATACAGCTCGTGCAAGAACTGAAGCCGAACGATCTGCCACAACGTCTAATTTTCAGTGAATGGGCCCTAGAAAAGTTGGCAGAAAATCCGCTTTTTTATCGACAAATTTTGTTCAGCGATGAGGCTCATTTCTGGTTGAATGGCTTCGTAAATAAGCAAAATTGCCGTATTTGGAGTGAAGAGCAACCAGAAGCCGTTCAAGAACTGCCCATGCATCCCGAAAAATGCACTGTTTGGTGTGGTTTGTACGCTGGTGGAATCATTGGACCGTATTTTTTCAAAGATGCTGTTGGACGCAACGTTACGGTGAATGGCGATCGCTATCGTTCGATGCTAACAAACTTTTTGTTGCCAAAAATGGAAGAACTGAACTTGGTTGACATGTGGTTTCAACAAGATGGCGCTACATGCCACACAGCTCGCGATTCTATGGCCATTTTGAGGGAAAACTTCGGAGAACAATTCATCTCAAGAAATGGACCGGTAAGTTGGCCACCAAGATCATGCGATTTGACGCCTTTAGACTATTTTTTGTGGGGCTACGTCAAGTCTAAAGTCTACAGAAATAAGCCAGCAACTATTCCAGCTTTGGAAGACAACATTTCCGAAGAAATTCGGGCTATTCCGGCCGAAATGCTCGAAAAAGTTGCCCAAAATTGGACTTTCCGAATGGACCACCTAAGACGCAGCCGCGGTCAACATTTAAATGAAATTATCTTCAAAAAGTAAATGTCATGGACCAATCTAACGTTTCAAATAAAGAACCGATGAGATTTTGCAAATTTTATGCGTTTTTTTTTAAAAAAAAGTTATCAAGCTCTTAAAAAATCACCCGTTACATAACTTTCTTTTTGATTCAAAAATGGTTAACACACGTTCTATGCAACAAAATACACAATCGAATTTAAATGAAGATTTTTCGGAATTTCATGATACACAATCATCTCCAACTATAAATTATACGTCCTCTAACAGTACCCAAACATCACACATGCAAATTCCTACAAATGTTTCATTAAATTACCACAATTTTGGACTTCTTGTCCAGAAACTTGGTTTATACAAACCGAAGCACAATTTGCTTTTAAGGGCATCATAGATGACACTACTAAATATCAACTAGTTATTATTTCCTTACCTGAAGATATTCTGTCAAAAATAGTTGATATTATTCATTACCCACCAAAAAATAACAAATATGATCATATTAAGAAGACACTTCTGGAGCGATTTTCTATGAATGAAGACATTCGTTTCGAAAAATTGCTTAACGAATCTGAAATCGGAGATAGAAGACCATCTGAGTTCTTTCGCGATTTAAGTGCAATTGCAACATCTAATTTATTAATAAACAATGATTTATTAATTAAATTATGGATGCGTAAACTTCCACCTACCGTTCAAATGCATTTAACTGCATCGAATAATACATCATTTAATGAAAAACTAACACTAGCTGACAAAATATATGACTTATTAACTAAAACTCAAATATCCTCTGTAAACACTTTAACACCTTCTCTATCTTCTGATCAGTTATTCGAAAATTTGTATAAGGTAATATCTAATTTAGCTGAAAATTTTGATAAATTATCTTTTGATGTATCAGAAATTAAAAACCACAATTATTTTACTAGAAATCAAAAATCTGTTGGAACAACTAACAATTATAATAATAAACCTAATAGAAAAATTTTATGTTGGTATCATCAGAAATTTGGTGAAAAAGCTTTAACTCTTTCAGCGACACTGGTTTGAAAATTGTACCACATAATTTCAACGTTTTGCGCAGCGGTGGTACATATTTTAAACCACAAAAAATTAGCTGTATAACAACAGTCGCAAAGGTCCAACATACAAAATGCTAATATACAGATACATTCCGTTATGTTTTGCAGAATTTTACAGTGTTTGTGCATTGAAATTCATATTTAAGTTCTCTTTTGTAAAGATTGTGCCTAAGTTCAGTCGATTTTTACATGAAGAGTGAAAAAATATTAAATTATATAAATATTATTGATATAGTTGGCTTTATTGGTGCAAAGTATTGTTTTGGTAAGTATCTTATTGGGTTTGAATTATTTATAATAGGTAATAATTTTTAGAAGTGATTTTTTTGGTGGTATTTATTTTAGACCACCAGGAGCTTACGTTTTTTTTTTTTTGCATTTTCATGAAAAATTAACTTTATTTCGTGTAGAGAAAATATGAGCCGTCAGAATTTAACTCAGGACGATATAATTGGTGTGCTGGATGAAATCGAGCAGATTCATTTGGATTGTCTGGAAATACCATCGGATTTTGAGCCTATTCAAGACGACTTGGAAGATAATCCAGATCCACCCAATAATATATACACAGAATTTGATTCGGACGACGACATTCCACTGTCCCATATTTCAACCGCAGCAATGGAACACAAAACTTCTACAGCTGAAGAAATAAGTCCCCCAAGTGGGCGAAAATGCCTTCTACATGTTCGGATTTTTTAAGTGAACACGGTTTGATTCCGTTTGTTCAGGAGGTTCAAGAAAAAACTCCGGTAATTTTTGGCAATTAATTTGCTGATGGGAATAAAAAATACCCAAGTTATAAAGATTACTGGTCAAGTTATAAGGATTACTGCTTTTGCAAGACAGCTATATAATTCGTATTATGAGTTTGCAGCGTTTTGAATTTCTTTTGTCTAATTTTCATCTTAACGAAAATTCCGTAATACCACCGAGATCTAGTAGCTCCCATGACAAACTATATAAAGTAAGTCCTGTTTTGAATTCACTAACAGAAACTTGAGAGGGTCTAATCATCGTGTTTTGAAAATGGTGGATTTCCTTTAATTTCAATTCTATGAACTGTTGTGTGTTTAATAGGTTTAAGGTAGTTAGGTTCATTAGTAATTGAGGGGAACTCATCTAAAAGATTCAAAAATTTGTTTTTTGGATGTAAAATTTTTTTTTCAAAGATTCATTAATGAAGTTTTCTTTGGTATAGATTTTGTATTCACTTATGTAGATGATGTGTTAATTGCAAGTGAAGATGAAAATCAACATTTATACCATCTTAAGACAGTTTTTCAACGTCTAGATGAATATGGCTTGAACATCAAACCATCAAAATGTGTTTTTGGTGTTACTAGTCTTGAATTTTTAGGATATCAGATTTCTTCCGAAGGAATACAACCTTCATCTGATAGAGTCAGTGTTATTAATTCATATCAAAAACCAAATTCGCTAACACAACTTCAAAAATTTATTGGAATGATAAATTATTATCATAGGTATATACCTATGATTGCCAATTATCTTTCACCACTTCATGAGATAATCACAAATGCATCTAAAACTAAGGCGAAAGAACTAATCTGGTCTGTTGATGCAGAAAAATCATTTGAGAATTTAAAACTCAAATTTTCTAAAAAGACTCCACTTACTCATTTTGATAAATCTGCAAGTCTTAATTTAGCAGTAGATGCCTCAAATTCAGCTATTGGAGCCGTTTTACAGCAATATAAAAATAATATTGTTGAACCATTAGCGTATTTTTCAAAGAAACTATCACCTGCAGAATGTAAATACTCAACTTTCGACCGAGAACTCTTAGCTATGTATGCATCTGTCAAACATTTTAGACATTTTTTGGAAGGTAGAAATTTTGTTATTCTTACTGATCATAAACCCCTCACATATGTTCTAAATTCTAAAACGGATAGCTCTCCACGCCAAACGCGACATTTAGAATATATAGCTCAATTTACGTCGGAAGTACTTTTCATAAATGGAAAAGATAACATTGTGGCAGATACATTATCCAGACTACCAAAGTTTCAGTAATAACAAAATTGATCTAGAATTACTTTACAAAGAACAACAGTATGATAATGAATTAAAACTTATTACTTCTGATAGTAATAATAAAAATAATTTGGAGGAAATTCAAATTCCCTTACTTAATTTCAAAGTTTGGTGTGATATATCAGGTAAAATTAATCGTCCTTTTGTACCGCTTTCATTACGAAAAGACATTTTTTTAAATTTACATACCCTTTCTCATCCTGGAGTACGTGCTACCAGAAAACTCATACAAAGCAAATATTTTTGGCCTTCAATGAGAAAGAATATCAATTTATGGACTACAAATTGTATTAACTGTCAGAAATCTAAGGTGCATCATTACACAAAATCTCCAGTTCAAAAAATAGGAATACCATCTGGTAGATTTGAACATATTCATATGGATCTCGTTGGACCTTTTCCAATGTCAAAAGGAAATAAATATATTTTGACAATTATAGATCGATTCACTAGATGGCCAGAAGCTTATCCATTAAGGGACATTTCTTCACAAACTATTGCTAAAACTTTTGTAAATAATTATATACCACGTTTTGGAGTCCCTCTTCAAATTACAGTTGACCAAGGAACTCAATTTACTTCGAAATTGTTTAACGATTTGACAAAATTAATAGGTACACATAAAATTCATACATCTTGTTATCATCCACAGGCAAATGGTACGGTTGAACGTTTTCACAGACAGCTAAAAACTTCTTTAAAAGCAAGTAACAACGCCAAAGATTGGTCTGATCAACTGCCAATAATTTTATTAGGAATCAGATCAAGTATTAAAGAAGAACTTAAATGTAGCCCCGCGGAATTGGTTTATGGTCAAACCTTAAGATTACCGGGTGATTTGATCGTAAATTCAGAAAATTCAACTATTTCAGATCAAATACTTCAAAATTTAAGAGACCATTTTACTACTCCAAAAGATATTTTCAAATGTGATTATGTTTTCGTTAAAGTTATAAGACCAAGTGGCTTACAGTCTCCCTATGAAGAGAATTTTAAAATAATAGAAAAGAATCAGAATACTTTTAAAATACTTTTAATTAAAACTGTTTCTATAGATTTGCTTAAACCTGCACACGTTGACAAATCAAATAACATACCACATATTTCCCGCAATAGAAACACAAATTATTATATTAATAAACTAATCTTTATTTTTATACCCTATACCACTATGTGGTTTGGGTATAATGACTTTGTGCTGCTGTTTGTAACAACCAAAAATATTTGACATAGACCCATCTTTAATTATACCGATCGAATCAGAATCACTTTCTGAGTTGATTTAACAATGTCCGTCCGTCCGTCCGTCTGTGTGTCCATGTAAAGCTTGTAATCAAACTGCAGGTCGCAAATATGAATATATTTTGATGAAATTTGGTAAATAAGCTTTTATCGGCCATCGGGATGAACGCTATTGAAAGTGGTGAGAATCGGTCCATGTTCAGACCTAGCCCCCATACAAATTACCCCTATGAAATCGACATAAATTGCCATAAGATCCAAATTGTCATATAGATCTTACTCAAATTGGGTTTTGTATGCGTTCATTACGTCCATTAATGAGTAGTCCAAAAATGATCCCTTTGGCCCCATATAGAGCTGCTTCCCGATCTTCACTTAAATCTATTAAAAAACTAAAATATTGCACTGATTCTTCTCAGATTTTGTTTGTATATATTTTTGCAAAATACAAGAGACTTTACCAAACATGATCAGGATCGGTCCATTTTCGGACCTAGTCCCCATATAGATATAGCATCCGATATGAACTTTTTCATATTTGCAGCCAAAAAAATTAATAAAAATCAGACTCAAATTTGGTGTTTGCTTATTTTGTATAGTAGTTGGGCCTAAGAGTTAGGACATGGTATAGGGTATCGTATAGTCGGTCTAGACCGACTATAATTTTCTTACTTGTTTTGTTTTGCGTTTCATTTACTGGTGGGGGACTAATGTAGTGTCTCACTACATGTTATTTACTTTGTACTTTTTATACCCTATACCACTATGTGGTTTGGGTATAATGACTTTGTGCTGCTGTTTGTAACAACCAAAAATATTTGACCTAGACCCATCTTTAATTATACCGATCGAATCACAATCACTTTTTGAGTTGATTTAACAATGTCCGTCCGTCCGTCCGTCCGTCTGTGTGTCCATGTAAACCTTGTAATCAAACTGCAGGTCGCAAATCTGAACGTCTTTTTTGATGAAATTTGGTATATAAGCTTCTATCGGCCATGGGATGAACGCTATTGAAATTGGTGAGAATCGGTCCATGTTCAGACCTAGCCCCCATACAAATTACCACTATGAAATCGACATAAATTGCAATAAGATCCAAATTGTCATATAGATATTACTCAAATTGGGTTTGTATGTGTTCATTACATCCATTAATAAGTAGTCCAAAAATGATCCGTTTGGCCCCATATAGAGCTGCTTCCCGATCTTCACTTAAATCTATTAAAAATTAAAAATATTGCACTGATTCTTCTCAAATTTTGTTTGTATATATTTTCGCAAAATACAAGAGACTTTACCAACCATGGTCAGGATCGGTCCATTTTCGGACCTAGTCCCCATATAGATATAGCATCCGATATGAACTTTTTCATATCTACAACCAAAAAAATTAATAAAAATCCCACTCGAATTTGGTTTTTGCTTATTTTCTATGTCCAGTTAGTTGGGCCTAAGAGATAGGGTTTCTAAACGCATGGTATAGGGTATCGCATAGTCGGTCTAGACCGACTATAATTTTCTTACTTGTTACTTTGTATATCTATGTTTATCAAGTTTGTATGTATTATATGTTTTCATTTTTCAAAATTGTTTTCAAAAATTTTCATAATAAATTTGTATTTCAATTGAAGAAGTTGTTTGATTTTTTTATATTATCAACTTCACTATCTTCTAGACTAGAAATTATTTCATCAAATATGGAATATATAATGTGGTTCCGTAGTATTCCTTTGGACTGTCTGTTTTTTTACTTGAGCGACACTTTTTCGTTACTACTCTTCTGGGAAGTCCAGGGCTGATTACAAACTAATTAGCCATTGTAGAAACCTCTTGATACAACTTTTCAAAATTGTTGTCACATCTCGGCTTATTCAGTTTAATCGATTTACAACTAAAATAATTTGGTTATAAGCTTTCACAATATCCAAATTTACTGATTGTAAGTACACTAACAACTGGTAAATAAAATTAAAAACAAAGCTGCAAATTGCCACAATGAAGATGTACTGAAATATACATATGCGGTTATGTAACACCGTTAATTATTTCAACCTTAAAACAATATATAATAGTTAAAAAAAATTATAACCATCTTGAGAAACAGTATTAAGTATATTTTTAACAACAGTCAGAAATGAAGGAAATATCTTTTTTATCCTTTATTACATTGTGGAAATTACCAATTTAGTTTAACGATACAAATAAGTATTTTTTGAATGTTTTCATTATTAATACAATCACGAGATGTACAAGTATGTATTTATATTATTCTAAAATTAAAAAAAAATAAAGCCATATTTGATAAGTATTTTTCGCATCCAAAATGATTTAAGAATAAGTTTCCCCAAAATTTCAAGAAAAAAAAAATATTACCGATTTAAATTAGGGATTTAAGTGTTACTTTTTAAACTCGTAATTATCTTTTCTCCAAATTTTGTATGCAATCTTTTTAACTCTTTTTTTTATCTTGAAACTAAATTAAGTCATTAAAATTAACTTTAAATAAATATATAATTCGTTTTCATCTATACTAATAAAATAAAGAGGTAATGTGTGTTTGTTTGTTTGTTTGTTTGTTTGTTTGTTTGTAGGGGGTAATCTCCGTAACTAGCCATCTGATCTTCCTGAAATTTTCACAGAGTCTTACTGCGGATATGGGAAGTGCTATAGGCTATAATTTTTTTAATATATTTAGTGGGCGTGGCACCTCCCACACAAAGTAAATTTTTAATATCATATACATATATTGAGTACCATGACAGGGAGAGCTTTGCAAATTTGTGTGAGGTCACCTATTGTTAATATTAGTAGCCGCGCCGGAAATGGGCCGGATCGGAGAAATGGGCGTGGTACCTCCCATACAAGTAATAATTCAATATTATATATCTCGAGTACTATGATAGAGAGAGCTTTTAAAATTTGTCTGATGGCACCTATTATTAATGTGAGCAGTCGGACAAAAATGGGCACTATCGGACCAATAGGCGTGGCACCTGCCATACAACTAAAATATAAAATGCCATATATCTGGAGTACTGTTATAGTGAGAGTCTTGGGACTTTGTGTGAACCCATGAGTTATTCATATGATTAGTTAGACAAAAAATGGGCGTGATCGGAGCAGTGTGCGTGGCACCGCCCGTACAAAGTAAATATATGATATCATATAACTTGTGTACTAAAAGAGGTAAGCTTTGGCACTTTGCACGACACCATCAGATCTTAGTATGAGTAGTCAGACAAAAAATTGGCGGGTTCACACCAATGGGCGTGGAACTCCCCATGCAAAGTAACTATTAAATGTCATATACTTGGAGTACTGTAAAAGAGAGAGCTTTGTGGCTTTGCGTGAGCCCATAGGTTCTTTGTGTGATTAGTCGAACAAAAAAATGGGCGTGATAGAAGCACTGGGCGTAGCACCGCCCATGCAAAGTAGATATCTAATATCATATAACTGGGAAAGGCTAGACATTTTGCACGAGTCCATCAGATATTAATGTGAGTAGTCCAATAAAAATTGGGCTGGATGGGATAAGTGGGCGTGGCACCTCCTATATCAAAAATATGATGTACTACGAAAGCAACAGTCTTTTGACAAGTACATTAGTTATCAATGTGATTTGTCGTGGAAAATATATTGTCAAAATCAAAAATCGCCAAACCCAAAAATCGCGAAAACAAACAAAAAACATTTTATATCAGTAAGTATCAAAATAAATGAATCTATATTAAAGATCTATACTTAGCATAATAAAGAGGTAATGTGTTTGTTTGTTTGTAGGAGGTAATCTCCGTAACGACTTATCTGATCTTCCTGAAATTTTCACTGATTCTTACTGCGGATATCGGAAGTGCTACAGGCTGTATTTTTTTTAATATTTTTAGTGGGCGTGGCACCTCCCATTCAAAGTAAATTTTTAATATCATATATATAAAGTACTATGATAGAGAGAGCTTTGAAAATTTATCTTAGATCATCTATTATTAACGTGAGTAGTCAGACAAAAAAATGGGCGGGATTGGACAAATGCGCATGGTACCCCTATACAAACTTAATATTAAATGTGATATATCTGAATTACTGTGTTAGTGAGAGCCTTGGGACTTGCGTGAGCCTTTTCGTAACAATTCGGAAGGGGGAGGGTGTAGCGAAGCACACCGGGTTGCATCTAGTAAAATATAATTCTGTAATAATATATATATACTAGCAGTAACCCGATTCGCTTCGCTACACCCCTCGTAACGAAATTAAAAGAAGGGAATACGTTTTGTAGAAAACAAGTTTTTTGTATAGAAGGTGCCACGCCCATTTTTTTGGGCAACTACTCACATTAATAACTGATGAACTCAAACAAAGTCGCAAGACTTTCACTATTATAGTCCTCCAGTTATATTATATTAATTACTTACTTTGTATTGGGGGTAGCACGCCCACTGCTCTGATTCCGCCAACTTTTTTTTCGAGTACTAACGTTGATAACTTATGAACTCACATAAAGTCTCAACACTTTATCTATTGCAGTACTCTAGATATATGATATTTAATATTTACTTTGTATGGTGGGTGCAACGCCCATTGGTCCGATCACGCCCATTTTTTCGCAACTCTTCGAATTATTTAAATATGTACATGTATATAGTTTCAGAACTCTTGCTGTCGTAGTACCCCAGATATTATATTTTAAAAATTCACTTTTGAAAAATCAAAAAAACTATAGCCTATTTTTCCTTCCGGATATGCAGTTACCTAATGTAAAAATTTCAAGACGATCGGTCCAGTGGTGTAGTCTCCTATAAGCCACAAACAAACAAACAGACAAACAAACATACACAACTGCATTTTTATATATAATGCCTGGTTTTCACTGTGTCATATAAGCTGACAACAAACAATTGCCTCAACTGACATCTCGTAATTTTCTGTTCATTACGTATTCATTACATCTTATAAACGCTCAAAAAATCCGGCTGTCAAACACAAACAAATTGCCAACATGCTGGCAATTTTATTTCAGATGTCAAATGTTGCCAGGGGTTGTAAATGACAAGACATTAAAACCCGTTTTCATACAACTGGCAATAATTGACAACAATTGCCATTGAAAATGATAACATTTGACCCATTTGTTTACATATTAGATCATTTATTATTATCGTTTAATTAAATTGGTAATTGACAATGTAATAGATATTAAAAACGATAGTTCCTTCTTTTTTGACTGTCGTTAAAAATATAGTTAATACGACTTTTCACGATGATCACAAATACTTTCAAGATGATCTTAGTAGTTTGTATCTATGGTAGAAAACTAATTTAGTATAACTAAATCTGAACAAATGCAAAGATATTAGATTTTCCAGAAAAAAATTTACATCGGTATTCTACACGTAACGGTAAACAAGGCTGGAGACATTTTAGCGGAGCTGAGGAATTTATTGATCCCTATATAACAAAGCAATTGTACACATTAGCTTGTGAGACCAATTCTTGCACACGGTTATATTATTTGGGATCCTCAATATACATAATATCCTCATTACATCGAATCTGTTCAGAAACAGATGCTTCTTTTTTGCTTGAGGAGTCTAGTCTGTAGATCATCCTTCACATCCTATGAGATTAGCATTATCTAAGTAACTTCCCTTAAAAGCAGACGGAGTATAATGAATGCATCTCTCGTCTATAATGTGATTTACAAAGATGTTTGTTCTGAATTTCTCTTATATATAAAAAGTAACAGTGTTAAATTCGGCTGTTCCGAATATTTAGATACCCTCCACCTGCGTCTTAAACTCAATATTACACCCAAGGTTGAGTACGGCTGCTACCATTTTAAAACTATTGTCGGTACTGAAATTTTAATTTTTTGCTTTTCTTGTTGGCCAGTTTCTATTATAATTCCTTGTTATAAAAAACAATGATCGTGTTTTCTATAGAAAGAATTCGTTAATATTTAAAAAATGACATTATATTTCTTTTACTAGAGTTGAAAACCCCTAATGAAATTCATTATATAACGCAGCCAGCGTTATAACACCCAAACTTTAATCCCTATAAGAAGGGTTTGAGATAATTCATGATAATTAAAAAAAAAAATCAACTGATTCTTGGCTTAAAATTTCCAGATATTAATACAAAAAAAAGCAAATTTAAAAATATTTTTTTCTGAATTAGCTAGTTATTTTTATTTTTAAGTTTTAATATTTAATTTTTAATTTTAATTTTTAATTTTTAATTTTTAATTTTTAATTTTTAATTTTTAATTTTTAATTTTTAATTTTTAATTTTTAATTTTTAATTTTTAATTTTTAATTTTTAATTTTTAATTTTTAATTTTTAATTTTTAATTTTTAATTTTTAATTTTTAATTTTTAATTTTTTAATTTTTAATTTTTAATTTTTAATTTTTAATTTTTAATTTTTAATTTTTAATTTTTAATTTTTAATTTTAATTTTTAATTTTTAATTTTTAAT